>JAQFVV010001367.1:0-76758 GCA_028023455.1 Epiperipatus broadwayi | reverse complement strand
CTATTTTGAAGGAGCCTTCTAACTGTCACTATATATATATATATTATAACGTTTTCCGTTTTGCTAGGCCTCTACACGCTAATATAAACTGCGCATGAGTTGATCAAGCCATGTCAAAAAAGAAGAGTTATATTTCTATTCTAAAAACATAGCTATATTTCCTGATTAACTCGGCCTATTAATTGTTGAGAATTGTGCTATTGACGAAATTAGCTTTTAATTTATTTAATCTGGGCGCCAGAATTCCTAAGAATTACGCTGAAATCGTCATATAACATCTCACAAAAAAAAAAATACTTTTAAACTAATCGTTATTTTTTAAGATTATTATTCCTGAGCTTATTCAAACATATTGGCAAAGGTAAATTACATTTTTAAATCTTATTAAACTACTAATAGATTTAATAATAAAAAATAATAACTATTATTAATAACGAACAAATGAAAATTGGTATTAGAAATATTTTTATTCTAATAGACTAAAAAAATATTTGAAATAAATTACTTATCAAGTAAATTAGAGAGAACACAACTCAAATGTGAATCAATTAATAAAAAACAATTTTACAATTACTGTTCATATCTAAATTTCTTTTAGAAATTTCCTTTAAAAAAATGAATGTCTCTTGTACAAGAAAATTAATGTCTCTATCGGGATTGTTTAAACATACTTTTTAGAAATTGTTTGAAAACGTTTAATTTGGTCACAATCAGGAGTAATGAAGTATAACTTACCGGTAAGTTTTGGGAATTCAGTAGTAGATAACTATGCATAGTTTTTTGGGTAGAATGAGCTTGGCCTTTTGGTTATTATTTGATCTTGTGGTCCATTCTCCTAGTCGGTCACGAAAGCTTTTCTGGTATACATCTTCAGGCACGATGTCTTCAGCGTAGAGCGATCTTGGATATATTATTGTTATCCAAGACCAACTAGAGAAACCAACAAACAAGATGTTCTTCAAACTGATCTCTGCCTTTTATACTAGAGGCCCAGTTTTCCAACTTCTGTGCATATCTTTTGTTTGTCAAAATATCCGTTGATAATCTTATATATTCTTTATAAAATTTATGTTACAAAGTCTTTATTTTTTTCAGCATAATTCTGCTATCTTTAATTAGTTGAAATATTTTTACTTTTTCTTATCTAGATTGGTAATTTGTGTCTTTTGTTCTCTCCAATTCTAACTTTTGTTTCTAATTACATAAAAAAAAAAAAAAAAAACGAAAGAATAATTTAACTTTCATTGTATGTTTTTTTTTTTTAAAAAAAAAAAAAATTAGTCAAAAAAAAATCTAAATTTACTTTTATTTTTTAGCTTTTACCAAATGCCAATATAGTTGCAACGTATATAAATAAACGTTACAATATATAAAATTAAAAAATAAGCTTGTTTAGAGCTATTAGCAGGCTTTTTATATATTATATATTGCATGTCAGAATGACATAGATTTGATATTTTGCATAAGAATGAAGACAGACAGACCTGTATCAAAACACATTAATTGACCAAATCATTCAATTGGAGATTTAATAGAGTAGTAATTTTACAGGATGATCTTTCTTCTACAAGAGAGAGGAAACAAAAGGAGAGTTTTTTATTTTTGAATTCAAGACCTTATACCCACATGGAATGAATTTAAACATAGGGATTATTACATTTTTAAGTTACCTAGTCTCCTAAAAAAATTTAGTTATATATTTTTGTTAAATTTTTTTTGTATATAAAGTTTTTTAGATGTGGGAGTTTTGTTATGTAAAATTTTTTAGGCAAAAGTTTTTTTATATGAAGGTTTTATTAGTGTTTAATTAGTAAATAGATAAATAATTAATTACTATAAATAATTATTGTACTTTGCACTAACTTTGATTTTTGATTTACTTGTATAAGTATTTTAGCTTTTAAGCAAATATTAATATGAACACAGACTATTTTTGTAATTAAGTTTGATTAATACAAAATGTAGTTTTTTTGTTTGTTTGTTTATTTGTTTGTTTATTTGTTTGTTTGTTTTAAGTATACATTATATATATATATATATATTGTAACAGTAATCTGGTGAACCAAAGCTATAGTAAATTTTGATTCCAAATAAATATTTATATTAAGTGAAAATTTAATAGTTAATAAAATTTGAATAAAAATGATTCAATTCAAATTAATATAATATTTATCAATGTTTTAGATGATAATTATTACTTAAAACTTAGCATTGAAATTTTAAACTAAGTACAAATCCTCCCAAAATTATTTTTAATAATGCTTTTTATATTTTAAATAATAAAAAAATGAAACTTTAAGGCGCCAAAACTTCTAAATAGAAAGTTTATTTTTAGAAAACTTTCTAATACCTGTTCATTATCATTTACAAATTAATACAGGCAAAACTCTCCATACAGTAGTGACAAATTAACATCTCCATTTCTGCATGTTTCTTAGTGTATTGTATGATTTCTCAGACTTGTGGATATTAATAACATATTGGATGTTAAAAGCACAATGTTTAGATTAAATTTGATAGGAAAACTAAATGAATTAAAAAATAACTTAACAAAGACAATATATAATTGATGCTTGTATACTTGAAACTATCACTAGATTTTCAAAGTAAAGATAATAAAATAATAAGAGGTATTTTAAATTTAACCCTGATAATATCTATAATGATAAAAATCTTACCATATGAAATATTGAAAAAGATCGAAACCATGGTTTTCTGTAGACATCATTCTTTTAATATATTTATATATATTACTTCCTTCAAAAATGGTAATTACCTTCCTGGTGCACTGGTGATGTTAGATAAGAAATACAGTAGCATTAGTGGTATTAGATAAGGTATACTATCAGTATTTTTAAATGATATGCAATTAATATTGAATCTTTAGTGGAAGTGCTAAAATTTTAATTATTTATATTTATTATTTTAAAATATATAAAACAAAAATTTTGGAGATCGGAAGAGTAGTCTTCTTTGAAATATAGTAACACTAAAACATTATAGAGTATAATTTTAATTTTAAAGATTTTACAGTAGAAGATAAATCTTTTGTTTATAATCGATGACAACACTTTTGTTAAACTTATCTAGGAAAGAAAGAAAGCTGAAAGAAAGACTAGAAAATGAATATTATTTCAACTGTCATTTTCTCACGAAATATCTTTAGTTACATTTTTTTTTTAAAAAAAAAAAAAAAGCATTTAAAGAAAAACAAGTCAAAATCAAATAATAATAATAGTAATTGTTGATTAAAAAATATTAAATTTATTTTTATTTTTACTATTTATTATCAACCTCTGTAAAAATATAATGCATTTGCATTTTTATTGCTACGATTCTATTAATTAGTTATCTTCTGCTCCCTACTCCATAAATAACTACATTTCTGCTCCTATAAAATAAATGTATTCTATTACGTTTTATTTATTAATTTTAAATAAATTTGTTTTTGATTAAGAAGAGTACATTAGGGAAGAAAATAAAAAAGGCAGACATATATATATTAAAATAGATAATATATATATATATTTCATGAGCCTCCTTTGATCTTTATTTTCCCTATGTCAAATGCGTAATAGTTATGATAGTAGTAGTAATAGTAACTGAAGATTAAGTAAACACCAGCTTCCTGCTTATTATATCAATAGTAATTATCCAGAATTTCCTGTTATCTGATTTTTTTACAGACTGCTCAAAGAACTTTTAATTATTGTGACATTGAATTCCATCCATCTCTTTGCTATTTAGCCTTTATTTCTTTTATACCAATCTTCTCAAACATTTTACTTTTTTTAATCTATTTTACTGTTGTATTCAACTTGAGTCTTATGACTAATCTGGTCAAATATGCATTGTCCTGCTCAGTTTACCACAATAATTGGATCAAGAATTAAAGATTCATGGTTTGAGTGCGAGCTGCAATACCACATGATTTTCACATGATTTAATGTGCAAAACCATTGAATTATATTTTATTTGTTCAGCTCCATGAAATGTTCCAAAAGATTTTGCCATTATTGCCGTTCAAAGGCGTTGATACTTTTTTTTTAATATTCTGATTTTATATTTAGAATATATTTTACATAAAAAATCTTTTTTTTTTAGATTATTTTTCCCAATTCTAATTAGAGTTATTCTTGTCAAATCTATTGGTTATTGGATTCTTTATTATCTAGAAGACAAAAACTATCAACTAATTTTAAGTCTGTAGTAGATATAATGTATTATAAATTTATTGTGCTAAAAATTTCTTTAAAATTCAATAATTACTAATCAAATTTTTAATTTCTTTTTACACAGAAAATAGAATTTAACTTTATATGCAATAACAAGTGAACACTTCTGTCAATTTAATGATATATTAATCAAAAAAAAATATCGCCATAAATAGAACGATTAAGCATGCACTTACACTAAATTTATGATTTTATTTATTCTTTATATTAACCAACTTATACCTAACAGTATGAATACCTTTATTGTATAGAAAGATGGGGAGAATAAGTTTTGATATTTAAAAAATGATAAGCTATTAATTACCTCTTGGTATTATAAAAAATAATATTACTAATATTTTTTGTATGAAAATAAAATAGTTTTTTAAAAGTCAGTTATTTAACAAAAGGTTTCATTATTGTTTAGCCAATCATCTATTTTCACTTTTTGAAATGTAATTAAAGATCAAACTTCAAATTTTGCTTACATATTTAAAAGGCAAATGAAGAGTTATGACTGATTAATTGTCAAGAATATTTTAGAAAGAAGAAATGTTCTCATTTTGGGGAAGAAGAAAACTATCAATAAATGTGTTATAAATTTTAAAGTAGTTAAGTTTTTGTATAAAGGTATATACGTATGAGATCTCTGATGAGATCTCTGATCTCTGTTCATGTTTGTTGGAGACTGACAGTCAGTACCTTTCTCCAGTGGGGAGGGGTGACAGTAGAATGCCATGTTAAAAAGTCACAGCTATGTCATTCTGTCATTGCAAACATCTTTACTTCTACTGGAGAAAGGTATGACATTCTACCATGCAAACATGGGCAGTAGGTTTAATACATAAGTATGTGAAACCCAGTGTTAAGTTAAAAAAGACCTTGTTCAAATTCATAACCATTTTTTGGACAAATACAACTGTCATTTGCCCTATTTTATGATCATTAATTCTTCATACCAGCTTCTAACCATGTCAATAAAGAATTCTATTCTCTACGCCCATAATATTGTCATATATGGAATGCTCATCTCTTTTAACGCAAACCGACTAAACGGACAGCTATACATATAACAAATAAGTGTATAATTGGATAATAATCTCCACTATATTTTTTGTAAGGAAAGTCTTTATTAAGATAAACATAATATATTTCAAGAAAGCATACAGTGGAATACATTGGGAATAAATAAAATAGTGGACGCATAAAGGTATTTTCAATAAAACGTTTAAAAGAAAATACTTTATCCTAAAATTAATAAGGGAAAAACTGTGAAAGTATTTTTCCTTAAATGATCAAATTTCAATGGTAGATTGCTTATATTTATTTATTTATTTATTTATTTATTTATTTTATTCTAATGAACAATTTTAAGAAATCAATAGTTAATTTAATTAAGAAAAATATCAAAAACTATTATTTTATTTTTTTTAAAAAAAAGACATTTTTTGCATATCATTTTTTTATAATAATACTGTAGATTAATGGAAAATTGTATGTTTATGTTATTATAGAAAATAATAATGCACTGAGGAAACATATCATTACTGACATTATTTATTTGATGACTGCAAGTGCCAATATTGTAATAGCTGTATATGAGTACTTATCAGATTTACTATAGATATGAGATTAATTAATCTCTTTTTAAATTAATAATTATAGTTGTAGCATGAAAACTTGAAGTTTATTTATTTTATTTAATTTTTAGTGCCTGGCGAATTATAATTACTATGAGTTCTAAATTTCAGCTAGTTAAAGTCTAAAAAACATTGTTATCTAAACTCCATACATGAAAACTATAGTTATGAAATTATTTTCATCACAGGTATCCTATTTATTACTTTTCTAAATAAACTGAATTAATATATTTCAATTTAAAAATACTTTATCTGTGGTATCTATCTTTTTATCGCATGCTTGTGTTACAAAATTGCTTTCTGAACTTTGGTCATTGTATGAATCCATTTAAAGTAGATTTTATCTACAAAAGATTTAGAATCATCAACATTTGTGCAATTTTACTTGCCATTGTCTGGACAGAAGTAACATTATCATTATTATTGTACTTACTGTTCTAGAATCCAATATTTGCAGGTGAAATTTAACTTCACAAGACTGCTGTGATTTTTATTTACCCATTCCCACATTAAATGTATTTGATTCCATTTATTAAGGAAAGACAATTAATTTTCATTAGAATATCAAACACCATTCAATAAGAATGCTGTATGTTCAGATTTTGAAGAAATCTACATTATATTCAGCCATTCCCTATTTTTTCTCTTTTCTTAAAGTTATTTTTCACTCTCTTTGCTGATAATACTATTCCCCAGTAGACTTATGCTATGAGTTTGAAACTATGAATTATATAATTGCTTATAATTCATAAGTTATACAAGGCTAGTTAAATAGAGTCATTCATCTTAATGTTACTGCCTCCCTTAACTTATTCCAATAGTATATAGGTGCATCCATAGTCAGTACACTCTCATACAAGTTCTTTATTAGTTGTATCATGATATATCTGAGAATAAAGAAAAATTCCATCTCAGATGGGTTTTAATTATGTGATGATAGATTCATACAAACCTGTCCAATTCTATTATACTATGGATTATCTATCTGATAGATAGATAGATAGATAGATAGATAGATAGATAGATAGATAGATAGATAGATAGATAGATAGATAGATAGATAGATAGATAGATAGATAGATAGATAGATAGATAGATAGATAGATAGATAGATAGATAGATAGATAGATAGATAGATAGATAGATGGATAGATAGATAGATGGATGGATGGATGGATGTGGATGGATGGATGGATAGATGGATGGATGGATGGATGGATGGATAGATAGATAGATAGATAGATAGATAGATAGATAGATAGATAGACAGACAGACAGACAGACAGACAGACATACAGACAGACAGATAGATAGATAGATAGATAGATAGATAGATGAGATAGATAGATAGATAGATAGATGAGATGAATAGATATAGGTGGGTAGAGTAGGTAGGTAGGTAGGTAGATAGATAGATAGATAGATAGATAGATAGATAGATGGATAGATGGATAGATCGATGGATGGATGGATAGATGGATGGATGGATGGATGGATGGATAGATAGATAGATAGATAGATAGATAGATAGATAGACAGACAGATAGACAGACAGACAGACAGATAGATAGATAGATAGATAGATAGATAGATAGATAGATAGATAGATAGATAGATAGATAGATATAGGTGGGTAGGTAGGTAGGTAGGTAGGTAGGTAGGTAGGTAGGTAGGTAGGTGTAGGTGAGGTAGAGTAGATAGATAGATGAGATAGATAGATAGATAGATAGATAGATAGATAGATAGATAGAATAGATAGATAGATAGATAGATAGATAGATAGATAGATAGATAGATAGATAGATAGATAGATAGATAGATAGATAGATAGATAGATCATAACTTCTATTCACTGTAAAATCTCAGACAAGTCTCCTTATACCAAACTTGCAATTTGGCTTGTCATAATCTCATCAGGTACTCTAGAATTTAAATACCAATAAATCATACTTAAACATTACATGTTAACAATTTTCTATGCTTGCACAAGCTATTAAAACAGTAGCTTTCTAGATACAGAGCTCTCAAATCTAAGGCTTCTCACTGATGAAAGCTATAAGTTAGAATGTATTCTAGGGATATTGGATGAGTAGACTGACACTAGCTAAGAATTTTATGCACAAACTTTCTACTGAGACTTGCACTGGGTGGCAGTATTGTATAGAGAGTTTTGCTACTGTTTTAATCTATACAAATAAAAACTTAAATTTTATGCAAAAATATCTTGATATAACTTTTCCAAAATGTGATCTGATTAACAATATTAAGCAGACAAAATGTGAAACAGAATCAATTATGATTTCACTGTTATATAAATTAGTAATTATCATTTGTAATAATAGAATATGTAATTAAAATATTTAGTAATAACCTATAGATTTATACTTTACGTTTGTCTTCAATATGATAATATTAAATCGTGCTGTCACACTTCCAATGTAAAGCTGTCAACAAATAAAAAACTAAATTAAATGGCTGAGTGCTTTCAAGAAGATGTACTTCTCATATTCATAGCCAGTTATGATTCTTTCTTTGAAATCATTATATAAATAAATACCATATGCAAATTCTATCCAAATGAGTAACTAAGACCATCTTTTAGATATAGCAAAACAAGCATCCTTACGATTAATGGTGAAGGAGTCCTCTGCTATAAAGTCTTTTATCTTTAACCTAATATCATGCCTCTCAGTACAAACTAATTTTGCAGCTGTACCATTAATCGTAAGGATGTTTGTTTTGTTATATCTAAAAGATGGTCTTAGTTACTCATTTGGATAGAATTTGCATATGGTATTTATTTATATAATGATTTCAAAGAAAGAATCATAACTGGCTATGAATATGAAGTACACTCTTCATGAACACTCAGCCATTTAATTTAGTTTTTATTTGTGACAACTACTGGAAGTGTGACAACCGCTGATTTAATATTATCATTGAAGACAAGCGTAAAAGTATAAATCTATAGGTTATTACTAAATATTTTAATTACATATTCTATTATTACAAATGATAATTACTAATTTATATAACATTGAAATCATAATTGATTCTGTGTTGCATTTTGTCTGCTTAATATTGTTAATCAGATCACATTTTGGAAAAGTCACATCAATATATTTTGCATAAAATTAGGTTTTTATTTGTATAGATTAAAACAGTAGCAAAACTCTCTACACTAATGCTGCCACCCAGTGGAAGTCTCAGTAATCCAATGGATGAAAGAAAGTTTGTGCATAAGATTCTTAGCTAGTGTCTGTCTCCACCTCATCTAAGTATCTACTGACTTACTACGCTTTCATCAGTGAAAACGCTAACTTGGGAGCTCTGTATCTGGAAAGCTACTGTTTTAACGCTTGTGTAAGCTAGAAAATTGTTAACATGAAATGTTTAAGTATGATTTATTGAAATCATTTAAAATTCTAGAGTGCCATTATGGATTATGACAAGCCAAATTACAAGTGCAAGGGATTGTCCGTACAGTGAATAGAGTTATGCATCTATCTATCTACCTATCTATCTGTCTATCTGTCTATCTATCTATCTATCCATCTCTATCTATCTATCTATCTATCTATCTATCTATACACCCATCTACCTATCCATCTACCTATCCATCTATCTATCTATCTATCTACCTCCCTACCTACCTACATCTATCTATCTATCTACCTATCTATCGCTATCTCTCTCTATCTATCTATCTATCTATCTATCCATCCATCTATCCACCCATCTATTCACCCATCCATCTATCCATCCATTCCATCTATCTATATATCTCTGTCTATCTATCTATCTATCTCTATCTATCTATCTCTATCTATCTCTCTATCTCTCTCTATCTATCTCTCTATCTGTCTGTCTGTCTATCTATCTATCTATCTATCTATCTATCTATCTATCAATCAGATAGAGAGATAATCCATAGTATAATAGTATTGGGCAGGTTTGTATGAATCTATCATCACATAATTAAAACCCATCTGAGAAGGAATTTTTCTTTATTCTCAGATATTATCAAATTAAAATATTTGTAAATAAACAATAGACATATTTTACTGCATACTCTTATAAATATAAACTTTATAATCACAAAAGCTATCCACCATAAAATAATAGACTAGAATGTTTTAACTACATACTACTCCTAGAAGTATATGTGGAATATAAGAAGAAAAAGTCATATATGTTGTTTGTAAAATATATTGCTTGGCTTTGAAAAGCAGTTTGGAAAGCTTTTCTTCTTCAGACTTTTTAAAGACTGTTTTATCTATTTATCTTTTTACATTTAATTTAATTGATAATATACATTTATAGTTGGCAGCATAATATTTTATTTACAATATTAATATAAAAGATTCTATTAATCTATTGAACCATTTAAAACTAATTCAGCTAGGGTTCTGATAGCTGCCCATGTTTCATTAGCAGTAGGAATAATATATTCTTCAGGCATAAGAAATCCATAACTTCCTTTAACTTTATCTCTTAATTCTATAGTCGCAGAATATTTTATTCCTGCCACTCCTTTTGCCCAATCTTTTGCATTACCTGAAGATATATCTGAAAAAAAAAAGTAAGGATGCTTAGAAATAAGAGAGATTTTTTTTTTTTCATTTTAAAAAGTTTTGTTAATATATATAGCTGCATTGTGAAGTGAAAAGTTATATACTATTTTTATATATATAAATAAATTTTAAAATATTACTAAATAATATAGAACCAAGAAAACCACATAATCCCATATTAACAATAGACACACACACCCCATACAATTATGCACTCAGTGTAAACCATAGTAATCAATGGATATGAGGTGAGTGCATTAAATTCCTAATCTAGTGCCTACTCATCTAATATTTCCAGACAAGTTTCTATCTTGTATTCTTCATCAATGAGAAGCCTTGGATCTGAGAGCACTGAACCTAGGACTTTGGATCTAATGCTCTCCAACAACTATATTTTTTTTTTAGTCAATTATAAAACTGTGAGCCTAAAATTAAAACACAATAATGTTTTCAATACAAGATCATTTTGGGAGGATTTCATTAGATCCAGAGATCTAGGTAAAGTACTCTTAGATCCAATGTTTCTCACTGATGAAGGCCTCAAGCTAGAAACTAATGTGGGCATATTATATGAGTAGGTACTAGATTGGGTTTTAATGCACAAACCTTTTTTGCATCTGTTGATTACTATATGCTGGCATTATTGTATGGAGAGAATTGCTACTACTTTAACAGCTTGTGTATGCATAAAATATGGTAGTCATGTGATTTTAGTGACCTTTCAGTATCTTTTTTTTTTTCTTTTAAAAAATTATTTTTTCTTTTACTCCAGTTGGTTCATTTAATGTAAACTTGGTTATCAACTAATTTTAGATGGTTATGTTTGCTACTTTATTTAATAAATCTTTATATAGTATTGACCATAACTCCAGACTACATGATTTTCATCAGTGAGAAATTTAGATCTAATTTAACAGATTATTTAGGATCTACTGCATCTCTTCTCCAACAGCCATCTTTTACTTATTTCTGTGCTATCAACCTAGCAATCTAAAGTGTAAAAATATTAATAATTTTGAGTCTGCGGGGTAGGGGGGCGATACTACCGTTAAAGTTTTCATACTTTATTTATTAACATAATTTTATTTATGGCCAGTGCATTCATAACACTATTTAGCTCTGAACACTGATGATAATCGGCATTTGTGTATTGATCTTTAATTTTTTATTAATATTGTCATTATTGGTATTGGCTTGATGATCATCGTTAGCTTAAGATTTTATATTTAAGTCCAACAAATTATTGTTGTTGATTATATTCGCAATTATTATTTATAGTCTTCTGTTTTTCATTTATTATAACTGATTTATTTTTTCATGACTGCGGATACATATATAAGCAGAAGATGCTATCATTATTTGTATAGTTCGTTTGGTCTGATTTCATTATATTATAATATATATATATATTGTAGACACTTTGAAAAACATTATGATTAGATGGCAGTAATTGAACGTATTTCTTTTTTATCTGATTTTTAAAATTTTAATATTACTAATACATTTATGGTGCAAATAGTCGGCGTCGTTATTAACTGATATATGCCTCAAAGAGGAATTAAACGACCTTTCAGTTAATAGCATAATTACTTTTCTGCAGTCTTAACTTTATATAAAGAAAATAATCCAGTGATTAATATTGGAAATATTACAACTTTCTAAATATTTTTGCAAATAAATAATACTTTCCTCCAACAAAATCTAAAAATATTTAGGAAGTTCAGATATTTCCAGTTTTTATACATACATAGTATTAATATCTGACATAGTCCCCTTATATGAAGCTATATATAAGCTAATCATGGTTTCACATTTGTTTTAAAAGTGGCTTATGAAATACTATTACTCTTACTAGATAGTTGATATTTTAAATGAATCAAACGAAGCGAATTCTTAATGTCCATTTCATATGTTTTTACTGTTGTAGCTGTTATTATTATATTATTATCCATATAATAAATGAACAAGGATAACTGCTAACCAACATTTCTCCACTAATGTCTAAGTTTATCATTTATTTATCTCTGAATTTAAGACTAGAAAACCATATGAAATTTCTTTTCAGTCGTCTCATATACTTTTTAACTGAAACATCAGCTAGTTTACTTGAATGCAACATAAATGTGTGTGTGAATTTTTATTAGATATTTTTAATCATAACATCAATAATAAATTATGGCTATTACTCCAAAGAAACTGTAAAATTATTAGTCAAGGTAGCAGTTGGGAGCCAAAGATGGAGTGCTCTAAAAATTCCCGGATTGTAGAACCAGCTTAAAATTCAGTAATGATCATTACTTAGCTACTTACAGCTGCATATTACTTTCAAGGAAAAAATATTACATGACTAATATTAAATGAGATATTGCTAGACTTTATATAGAAAAAAAGGTAAAGAGACTATTGATTGAAAAGTTAATACATATTTTACTATAAAGACATAAATATTGAAAGCACAAGTCAAATATGATTTATTATAAATAAATATGAAAAAAAACATTAGTAAGAGTTGCTATTATATCAAAAAGAATGAAAAATTAATTTTCAACCTAATGAAAAATGACAAATTCAGATAATTCAGGTTTGTACTCCAACAAGTTCTCATTATGATGAAAATACAGAAGATTTTTTGACAACAGCAAACATTTTAAAATTATCATGGTAAAATTTAGTATTAAAATTGGAAAACGATTGCAAGATGAAAGTATTTATGGTTAAATTTGACTGTAGGGACAAAAATGAAAGTGGAACAGGCTTGTGAAATTTGCAGGGAAAATGCTAAAAGGAACTGGATGTGAAAGCATCCATATGAAGGTATAGTTGAATTCGTTTATATATTGACTAATAAAAAATGTATATTTCAAATTATAATCTTAATTGATCAACAAAAGAAATGATCAATTAGTGAGATGTAATATATATATATATATTGTAACAGAAATAAAAAATTTATTAATTAAAATTAAAATACGTTTATAATCTGCGCCATTTGTAACAGTAAGAAAATATTTGTATTCAAGTATAAATAATGTAATAGTATTCAAATATAAAGTAATGATGAAAAAGGTTGATAAAAGGCTGCTACTTTATAACCTATTATAATCTATATATTGAGGAGTGATAAAATGATAGTTGCTATAATTTAAAAACTACTAAACACTAAACAGGATATATGATATGCTCCAGCGGTTCATCACTTGTAACCGAATTAAATGCGAATGAATTTACTATGTTAGCTAAAATGCAATTTATAATTAAATAAGGATGACGCTAACATATAAATAAGAACATATACATATCATGCTCTGGGTGTCTATTTGTAATTAATTAAATATAACATTATAGCCCTTTTGCAACTATCTTAAACATTAATTCTGTCACGCTAATAATGAAATAAATAAATTATCCCATTTATCAACACATAAAATAACAAAATGAAAATTAAAGTGGTCATCATTAAAGATTTAAAATATTTCGATATTGGGAAGTCATTTGATCAATAAAATACACTAGCCATTGTCATCAGATAAACTAATATTAGATATAGCAACTGAATAAAATTATTGTGAAATCTCTGGAGTGCATTCCAATAATATGTTCTTATAACAAAGAATCCTTCCTATTCTTCTTTCCAAATATATAAGAACATTCATGGTCACATGCACGCACTGATGCTAGTTATAATAACTTATATATATTAACTTTATATATATATATATATATATATATATATATATATATATATATATATCATATAAAGTTAAGTTATTAAGTTGGAAAGGGACTGGATCACTTTTATTCAGTTTATCTAAGTATATGTGTTTTCCCACGAACGCCACTAGATTGATTTAAATCTAGATAAATACTATCTGTGTATAGTGTACTGAGTTCAAATTCATTCAGTACATTTTTACTACATATGGTTTAGATGACTAATGAACAAAAAAAATGATCTCCTTATATTTTATCCATGTCAATAAAATTATAAGATCCCAATATCACAAAATTTATATATCAAAGACTCTTATAGATATTACTAGCTCATTTTATGTATATTGATGAACAGATGCAAAAATACTCTCATTAATGGCTTCCAAACAAACATAGTGAAGACCATTACTTAATTGGATGGCCATGAAATTAGTTACTTAACTTAATTATTTATCATAATATAAAGATGATAATGATGAGAATAATAATGATGATGATGATACCAGCCATAGCTTTATAATGAACTCACAACAATAAATTTATCTTTCATAAACCCATAGACACTTTTTAACTCATCCTTTGTTAAACTGGGATTTAATAATATAAGTGATGATGAATGATCATCATGAATATCCCCACATGATATTCAACTTTCTATAAACCCCTTTTTTTACCCAACATATTAATTAAGTTAAATATTGGATTCAATGATTATTATTTATCAAATCAATGATGATGGTGATCATAACTCATGTGCAGTACTATGTTTAAATGGTGTTTTAATCAATAATATGATATCCATCCTTGATGAGGATGATCTAAACTCATGGGCACAACATAGTTTTAGCTTTCTATTATTAACCTATAATTATTAAAACTTGGTTAGATGTCAAGCATAATCCTTAAACATTCCTATAAGTAAATCAATATTCTAGCTTGCTTAACATTTTGCGAGTGATGCTTAATATTTGCAAGTGCTGATGATGATTTAAATTGATAGAACCCAGACAAGAAAGTATAACAATATTTTCAATAATAACTTGGAAACCAATTAAGATACAACCATATTTATCAATACTATTCTTCTTTCTTTTCTTTTGTTAAATCAAATCTACCAATTATACAATTGATTCTTTTATTATATTAATTAAATATAGAATTAATACAAAATTTTATATACGCATAACCAAATAAGTTTAATATACAAGTTTGTCATTTTTGATATTTTAAAATAAGCTGGCTTAAACTGATATTAGAAAAAAAAACATTCTATAAATGCTCATTTAAAATTTTCACTACCCATATGTCATAAAAGAAACTTATATTTAGGTAATATATGTGTTTTTTCTCACTTTCATTCATATGTTAAGCCATGCTCTTCAATTTCCTATATTTAAACTAATTATGCATAACCTATTCTTTTAACATGTTTGTTTAAGCAGTTATACATGCCCACATTTGGTAATATGTCAACATATATGTTTAAAATGTATATGTCTATATGATGGATTAATACATAAATCATATATAAAAAATATAAAAAAAATATTATTGCAACCTTGAGCAAAAATAAATAACAATTAAAAAAAACATCATCAAGCATATATTGAGAGGTTGAACAATAATAATTAAAAAAAAATTTTTAGTATTACAATACATAACAATAAAAAAAATCAAAATAATGAAAAAATTAAGTTTAATGAATTTAAATGAGGTGTGTGTATTTCATGTATTATCAAGAATAACATAATCAATGAATAAACTCTTAATGTCTTCTGTATCAAAAGAAAAAAAATGCTTTGATTCTATAAATTAAAGTTTACTTTTAATAAGTAAGAATAAAAGATTTGTTAATGAAAGTTCAAAGTTACCCGATTATTTTCACTTCTTACAAATGTTCCAGGTTTGAATTTTCAGACTGCTTGCCTCACGTATAGCTTCAACAAGTTGATTTGCTTATTTCTACCATTTAAAAAGAAAAGTTCTTGTTGATACCTTTTAATAAACATGAATTAGTTGACTTGCTTGTTTCCACAATTTTAAAATTATTTATTGTTGATACTTTTGATAATGATGAATTGGTTGACTGGCTTGTTTCCAATTTTTAAAAAAAATCATTGTAGACACTTTAGATGAATGTGAGGAAAACTCTAAAAAAATTGATTTATAGCTTAATCAAACTTGGCTATATATGGCTTTTATTCATCTTTTCTTTCTTCTTCTCTTGTCAAAGATGATGATCAGATGACATCTGTGGCTGGTTTTAAATTTGGCCATTCCTTGGTTATTATTGACTGGTATATGAGTCCACAGTAGATTAGTGATTTAACCCATTCTGTCAGATTTCAAGGAGCAGAAGCAGTAGGTTTTAACACAGCATCCTGATTATTTCCGGCATAACCAATATATTTATTAATACCATTTTTATAGAATTTCAATAACTTTATATTAATCTTGCTGTGAGCTGCTTTATATATACTTACATCTTCTTCTGTATTTACTTTAAAACAAGAGTCATTTTTCTTCTTTAAAATTTTTAAAAAGAGAAAAAAAATCAATAGCTCATACTCTTAAAAAAATGAAAACTGTTTATCTCTTTTCAGTTTAAAATGATTGCATATTTCATAATATTATTAACTGATTGCCATTCTTAAAAAAATTGTTAAGTAATTGCCTTCAAAATTGCATTTTGTTCAGTGATTCTCTTTTTAACAGTAATAAAAGCTGACTTTAGCAATATTAATGACTGTCTTTATTAATGTTACTGATTACATCTCTTTTTTAAAAAAACTATATATTGTTAGCTCACTCACTTCAAAAACAGAACTGACCTCTAAAATATTATTTCACTCATTTTTATATCTCAAATTTCTGATCAAAGAAACTAAAATCCCCCCACAAAAAATAACTGTGACTTGAGATAGCAATAAATCTCACCTCGATGGTTTTAAGACATTAACAAAAAAAAGATTAACAATTATTTACCCCATCAAAGCATCTCTTTCTCTGAGACAATCTAAGATAATATAAAATGCAGATTACATAAAAAAAAAAACAGTTCGTAATCTACAGTCCTTAGAAATATGTGTAAAAGTGTTTTGTGTTTACACAGCCATTCTCAATCTTTCACACTTTTGCACATGTGCCTAGTTTTATCTACTAATCTTGATCACTTGCTTTTACACTTTCTTTCAATCTGTTTTATTTTAACAAAAACTAAAGCTAAATAATTTAACACATTTAATGAAAAAAATAATAAATCAATATATTAAATATTGCTTCTCATTACATTCTCTCTCTACAACTGCTTATGTTTATCATCTATAAACTATTTAATAACAATAATAATACATGCACACATAAATCTCTATATAAAAGAAATTTTTTTTCACTTAAAGAATATATATATGTGGGAAATGAAAACATATATATATATATATATATATAATTTAAATAATAAATTTAATGGTTTACAAACTATTACAAACAATCCTTAAATCCGCAGAAGTACTTTCAGTTATTTTTTTTTTAATTTAATGGCTGTTGAGGCAGGTTTCAGAAATTAACTGTGGATTTAAGGATTGTTTGTAATAGTTTGTAAACCATTAAATTTATTATTTCAATTATAATTACAATTTTGTTTTTAATTAATGGATATTTATTATATATATATATATATATATGTTAATTCAAACCTAGAGCCAAAAATTTAAAAAACCATAACCCCAAATAACAATTCATACTCTTAATATTTAAAAATATTCTAATGAATTTAAATTCTAATTTTCTAATCATTTTAGGATAGATTATGAAGATCAAACATGGCTGAGATCAATAAAAAATAGTTGATATACTATTAATAACTGCAATAAAGATAGATGACATAAAAAACAACAATTTACTAGTAAGTTTTTTAGTGAGACAAGACAAAGTATAAAGAAAATAAGGAATATGAAAATCTTTAAAAATGATCAATAAAGAATTGATTATCTAAACCTTCATAAAATTGAATAAAAATAAATTAAAATAATATAAGAAAATATAATTGAAAATTGTCAAAGGAAGCTATTTTATAAAAAAATTAAAATTTCAGAAATGTAAAATACATTTTGGTACTAATAATCAAAATTATTTCTGCAATAAGAAGAAACAATGAAGGCATTATTATAAAAAAGAGAAGATATCATAAGATATACAGAAGAGTTTTAAAATAGAATATAAAATAATTAAGAAGAAGAAATGAAATAATCACTGTAATTGTTACACCCTATTAATTGTCAAGACATTTAAATGAAGAGGTGAGAAATGTAAGTAAATCTGAAAAAGATCCCATAGAAAAAGTAGTAAAATTATATACCAAATGTCTAAATAACAAAAATGTGCCAGATGATTAGAAAAATATAATAATAATATTGATTTTTTTAAGAAAGACGATAAATAAGATTACATCACATGATCACTCTTTCTTATGCTTGCTCATAACTGTTATTAAAACAGGCAAAACTATTCATACAGTAGTGCCACTCAGTGCAAGCCAATAGTGACCATGTGATGTTTAGTGGTTTAACACCAATCCTGTCTAATAGGGTAATGATGGCTATGGTTATTAAAAAACCAAAGACACAAATGTATGGGTACTAAACTGAGTTCAGACCTATATGACTATATAAGCTAATGAGCTTGGATTGAAAATATTATTGTGTTTTCAATTTTATTCTCATAGTTTTGTAGCTAAATAGAGATAAAAGATAGCTGCTGGAGGGTTGCACTAAATCCTAAGATCTAGGTGCAGTGCTCTCAAATCCAAAGCTCCTCACTGACAAAGGCCACAAACCAGAAACTAGTCTGGGTATATTGGATGTGTATGCACTAGATAGGGATTTTTATGCACAAGCCTTCTGGCATCCATTGATTACTCTGACTTGCACTGAGTGGCATTACTGTATGGAGAGTTTTGCCTGTTTTGATAAACAAGATATTGAAAATTACTTATATGTCAGTCTTCTATCACTTGGATTCAAAATGTTTATGAAAATAATTACAATTCATAAACTAACATAAAGACTATGATAGATTTAAAAGTTGTTTTAGCACAATCATCATATCTAAGGATGAAAGAAATTATAGAAATAACCAAGGAATATGAATTGCCATTATATTTTGGATTTGTGCAAATATAGAAAAACATTTGATTCTATAAGAATTTCTGTACAGATCAATATTTTGGACTATTAAAATATATACCACAAATGATGTGTTTTAAAGAATATTAATCAAAATGCAATAGCAATAATTAGATTATACATCACACTAAGAAGTTTAACATTGACAAAGAGATATGGCAGGGTGATTCTGTATCTCCAAAAGGTTTTATGAGAAGTATATTGTGGATTAAAATGGGAAGCTAAGGAAATAAAAATACATGGATTTTGTAGGTAAGCTTCTTTTCCCAAATAATAGTTTAGAAATTCAGAAAATATTGCAAGCATTATTAGATTAAAGTAAGACCATAGAGGTAAAGATAAATACCAAAAAAAGTAAAAAAATATTTCAAATTTTTACAGAAAAAAAAATAATTTATTTTTAGCCATAAATTAGAAGTTAAAAGTAAAAGTAATAAATTAGAAAATAACAACTACATATACTTTGGGCAAGTCATTAATAAAGATGGAAATATAATGGATAAAATTCATTATAGAATTAAAAGTGAATGAAATGCTTTTGATAGAAGTAATTTAATATTAAAAGGAAGTATGTCCAGTTCTTTCTTAGCCATCAGACCAAGACTTGGATAGTCAGCATAAGAGCAATAGAGAGGCCTTAGAATACTCAAGGAAATATGGACAGATGTATGTGGAAATAAAATAAATGAAAAGAAAATAGTTGGGTGAGAAAGCAAACAGTTTTATTGATGTTGAAGATCTAAACTGGATTCTATATGTTATAACAGAGCTAGAAAAAGATCACATTTAAGATGGAAGGAATGAAATAAAGGCGTTTTCTTTGGTATTGCAAAAATTGAAGTTAATTGTATTATTCTTGAAGAGACCATTATACAGCAGAGAAGTGATAATGATTGAATATATATATATGATATAAAATTAAACTATAAACCAAAAACATTTTTTTTTCCTTTTGTTTAATTAAAAGTGTATCAGTTAAGTACTATCATTATTATTAGGTGATGTGATTTCGATTAGCAATGACAATTTTTCAATTGTTATTTTGTATAGTTATATCACAACAGAAGTTAAAAAATATTTATATAAAGATTATAGATAAATCTGCTAATTATATATATATATTGTGAAACGCAATCTGAATCTCAGATTCCGCTTCATTTTGCCGGACTTACAATTGATAAACAAAAATGTAAAAAAATATCTTACTTGATGTTCCGGTGACAAAAGAACAACCTGGTTTGAATGGAATACGTGATTTATTTATAAAAACAAACTATCAGATTAATGTTACCCTCCCCCCCTTTTTTTTCTTTGCTGCTATGATTCAGATTGCGCTTCAATATATATATTGGCAGATATACGTATATTTGTGTGTAACATAAAAAAATAGTACAACTGAAAAAATAATTTTGTCTTCATATACTTAATTGTAGTATTTTTGAAGTTATATATTTTAAAAGAAAATATTCCGTTTATAAATATATTAAATCAAACATGCGATCTCTAAAATGAAAATATATGATATTTTTATGAGCTACATAAATTAAGGATAGAAATTTAGTTTATATATATTAAATTAAATATCTTATACCTAAACTGATAATTATACAAGTAAATTGTTCATCAATCAGCGTTTAAAGTAATTTTCATAGAGTGATGAATACTTTCAACATTATTTATTTATTTTATGTGTGCGCGCGCTACATGCAATAAAAACAAACAAAAAAACAGTTGGGTAAGTCTTTTTTTTTAAAAAAAAAAAAAATGTCGTATTTAGGTTTACTATAAATTAAGAAAATATTCAACACTGTACAAATTAAAGACCCATATTAGTAGTATAAAAACATCTTTAAAGCAAGCTATAAAAGCAATTACTTTTCTTTAAACTAATTCTATAAAAATATTTAACTATAAAAGTTTGGGCTATTTTTCGAATAAATATATATAATAAATGTAAAATTTTAAATATATATATTTAAAGATTATTTTCTTAGTCAAAAACTAGAAATTCGCAAAACTTACACAAACATTCAGCACTTGTTCCTATTTCGTATACAGTACCATGGACTGAGTTGAGTTCATCGAGAGCAATTTTTGTGAAATTATACTAAAATAGTAGGAAAAAAATTTGTTACAATGAAAATAAATTATTAAATCATAATTACAGTATACGCTTTACAATTAACTTTCTCAACACGTTGATTAAAAATCAAATCGTTAATCCTCTTTTTATCATACCAATAAAGAAAGCAAATTGATCATACGATCTATACTGCTGATTTCATAAAAAGACGGTTAGCCATTTTAATATTTAAGTAACATGAAGAACAGGTCACTCTATTATTTTCATCGTTTCTTATTTTGATTTAAGAATTTATTTTATATATTTAATTAGATGTAATAAACAAAACACTGAAATTAACGCTACGATATTCAAAATATAAATAAATAAAAGCTACAGATAGACGTGTCGTGACTGATCCTAAATAGTATACTATAGTTTGTTGGGTTGTTTTTTTCACTTATATATATATGTCTTTGAAAATTATAAAGTTAACTGCAGTGTTTGCTGATAGATAGATAGATAGATAGATAGATAGATAGATAGATAGATAGATAGATAGATAGATAGATAGATAGATAGATAGATAGATAGATAGATAGATAGATAGATAGATAGATAGATAGATAGATAGATAGATAGATAGATAGATAGATAGATAGATAGATAGATAGATAGATAGATAGATAGATAGATAGATAGATAGATAGATAGATAGATAGATAGATAGATAGATAGATAGATAGATAGATAGATAGATAGATAGATAGATAGATAGATAGATAGATAGATAGATAGATAGATAGATAGATAGATAGATAGATAGATAGATAGATAGATAGATAGATAGATAGATAGATAGATAGATAGATAGATAGATAGATAGATAGATAGATAGATAGATAGATAGATAGATAGATAGATAGATAGATAGATAGATAGATAGATAGATAGATAGATAGATAGATAGATAGATAGATAGATAGATAGATAGATAGATAGATAGATAGATAGATAGATAGATAGATAGATAGATAGATAGATAGATAGATAGATAGATAGATAGATAGATAGATAGATAGATAGATAGATAGATAGATAGATAGATAGATAGATAGATAGATAGATAGATAGATAGATAGATAGATAGATAGATAGATAGATAGATAGATAGATAGATAGATAGATAGATAGATAGATAGATAGATAGATAGATAGATAGATAGATAGATAGATAGATAGATAGATAGATAGATAGATAGATAGATAGATAGATAGATAGATAGATAGATAGATAGATAGATAGATAGATAGATAGATAGATAGATAGATAGATAGATAGATAGATAGATAGATAGATAGATAGATAGATAGATAGATAGATAGATAGATAGATAGATAGATAGATAGATAGATAGATAGATAGATAGATAGATAGATAGATAGATAGATAGATAGATAGATAGATAGATAGATAGATAGATAGATAGATAGATAGATAGATAGATAGATAGATAGATAGATAGATAGATAGATAGATAGATAGATAGATAGATAGATAGATAGATAGATAGATAGATAGATAGATAGATAGATAGATAGATAGATAGATAGATAGATAGATAGATAGATAGATAGATAGATAGATAGATAGATAGATAGATAGATAGATAGATAGATAGATAGATAGATAGATAGATAGATAGATAGATAGATAGATAGATAGATAGATAGATAGATAGATAGATAGATAGATAGATAGATAGATAGAAAATATCATATAAATGTCAAATTTTAAAAACATTTGCTTAGAAGTTATTACAGAATAACAAGTCAAAGTGAACTTCAATTGTATTGTTTACCAAACTTCAAATTAATTATAGCTATATTTTGGCTAGATTTGTTTTTCTGAATAATTAAGTCTTAAAAAAGAAACCTTACAAATAAGAACCAATTGCATAAAAAATCTTAGTTTGATCAATGTTTGTCAAGGGGACAGTTGCTGAAATTTAAAACAACAAAAAAAGGCTTCTATTAAAACGTTCTTTTTTAATAAGTCTCTTTATTTCGTCATGTATTTTTATTATAAATATAAATAATTATAAGTTAACTTTACTAGATCAAGCAATAAAACAACAAATTATAAGATTAGCACCAGTAACATATTTGATTTGTAAATCCATATTACAAAAGTAAGACTAGGGAGACTAGTCAGGTTATAAATCAATAACATTGTATTGTTTTACTTGTACAACTAGTTTTTAAGCTAGCATATTATATATATGAGTGAACATGATATAAAGAATACAATTTCTGAAATATATATATCTTTACTTTTGGGGAGATATTTTAACTAAACTTTAGTTTGCTTAAAATTAAAAATTATCATTAGAAAATATCTAATCATAACTTCCTGAAAGTTCTTAAGCATTTATAATTGTTCTTATTGGTTGAAATGAAAAATATCTCATTATTTTATGGATTTATATTTTGTTCTTAAATTATAAAAGAGTTATATATTACGAATTATTATTTACATAGCGTTATGTTTTTCATTTGTAACAATCATTAGGGAATCATTCCTCTATGTATGCACTATATAGATTTAAACACTTCAAAAATACTCTCCTTTCTAAACATAACATAAAGTCTTTTGAAAAGATAGGATGAATTCATGCTACCTTTTTAACCTAAGCTTATATGTTTAGTCAAATTTTAAGCATTTGGAAATAAGAGCTGAAAATCTCAATCACTTTTAATTCAATTTGATCAGTCTAGAAAAGAAAAAAGTCATACAACATAAGATAATCTAATTGCCACCATCACCACCACTTCCATAATATACAGTTGCCCCCTCCCCAATGTATATTTGTGATTATTAATTGGATTAAATCTTTAAAGCTTTCATAGTGTAACCTTAAGTTGTAGAATTTACATATAAAGAATCTTGGGGCAATTTTCTACATTATTTTTTACATTATGAAATATGAGCTCAATTCTCATTTAATTGTGAGCACTTCAAAATTGTCGTTTGATATCAAAATCTTATCAGAATGTTATATCTGTTACATTTGATTCAAACTTCAATTTTATCTGTCTTATACTAATAAAGCCAGAAGTGGATAAATCCATGTCTTCTAGAATATATTGTCAATACATCATATAGCTAAAAACTCCTTGAAATAAAATTCTAGATTCAAATATTAAGGGGGAGATTGATCTTTTCAAACATTGAATAAGAATTATCTGCTTCAATACTAGCACAACTGATGGTAGTGTAATAGAGTTCTGAAAAACTAAAAAAAGGTTTATTGTTTACTTTATTTATAATTTTATATCTATATACAGCTAGAAGATTTTATGTGAGATGTGTATGTAATTTTAGCATCTTGTCAAAATATTGATTCAGTTGAGAGATCTGGAAAATATTATTTGACCCCTATAAGATTATAGAGAAATAAAAAAAATGTGTAGATGCATATTTTTAACATATATATATATATATATATATATATATATATATATATATATAATACACAAACCATTATACAATTACAAATATCCAGTAACGCCCTCTGTTTAAAGATCTACATCTCAATAATAGCAAACCTCAAAATGGTATCATTTTGAGGTTTGCTATTATTGAGATGTAGAGATATCATTTTGAGGTTTGCTATTATTGAGATGTAGAGGTATCATTTTGAGGTTTGCTATTATTGAGATGTAGAGGTATCATTTTGAGGTTTGCTATTATTGAGATGTAAAGGTATCATTTTGAGGTTTGCTATTATTGAGATGTAGATCTTTAAACAGAGGGCGTTACTGGATATTTGTAATTGTATAATGGTTTGTGTATTTTCTATAATTATTTCAGTTAGTGTTAACAGTAACTTTCTTTTTATATATATATATATATATATATATATATATATATATATATATATATATATATATATATATATATATATATAACACTTTCAATCATTATTGATTCTCTGCAAGATGAGGATTCGTAGACATTTAATCTAGTTTCTCCAATTTCTAGCCTTTTTTTTTTCTACAACACACTAGAAAACTTCCTTATTTCATTCATCTACCCCTGAGTTTTATTTACATATGTATGTGTAAATACTTAATAAGTGAAGATTTCATTTATAATTTTGTTGTTAGGAATCTACATCTATAATCTTACAAAGATGGCAGACAATGAAGATTAACTTCCTGGGATTGAGATAGAGAGTATTCTGCCATATATGATTGCTTTTGTTATTTTCCTTTTTGTATAATGCTGCAAAATGCATATATAAATTACTTCAGGAGATATTGGGATAAGGTAAATCTATTTATGGTATGCCTTGATGAATTTATATAAGCAAGAATCAATAAGAAATATTGAGAAAGCATTAATTAAAAAAGATTAATCATAATATCTGAAAAATTGTAGATGATGTTGTCATTTTTATAATTGAAAATATAATTGGCAGTTATAAAAATGCAAGAAAAATATGCATGGAGTTGTTTGCGTGTCCCAAATAAGTAATTATAGAAATGTCAGTTTATGAAGTTGAAATTATGAATGAAGTAGAAAGAGGTGGGAGATTACAGAATATTCTACATATGTAAATGGTGTTTTTCTATCTGGAAAAGAAAAAAATAATTTGTAAATTGAAATAAATGATGAAAAATAAAAAGACTAAAACAATAAAATGTTTGGATATAATCGTAAGAAAATTTGAAAAACATTTTAGTTAAAAGTGGTTATAAGATGCTCTATATCCTATTGAAACTAGAGGATAAACATACCTTAATTCTTAAACTTTTTTATTTATAAATTGGTTGTTTGGTTTAAGTCATTTTTAGTTAGAAATTATTAAATTAGCCAAATATACAAGTGATAAAAATGAAAATCTTACATCAATATACAAGTGATAAGAATAAAAATATTAGACATTATGCACAGAAAATAATGTCAATGGATATTGACTGTATTAGACAAGTGATAAAAATTTTAGAAGAAAGTTAAATAATGTTAATATTAATAAAAATAAAAAATAAATTGAAATAATCTGTAATGCAAAACATAATAATGTAATAAAAGATATTTGTTATGAATATTACAATGTTGCCATCTTATGTTTGACTTTTTGAAATTTCAGTGTACTGGTAAATTTCAGTGCTCACTGAAAAAGAGATTTAATGAGTATCAATTATTATATGAGAGAATTTAATCTTGCAAAATAATTAATGCTCAAACATCGGTATGTATGATTGGACAACTTGCATGTGATTTAAAGTTAAAATATTATATAAAAAAAAAAAATAATAATTTAAAGAAGACTAAAATGGTTATCTTTATTAACGTAAGAAGTAAATTTGTGTAATAGTTTAAATGCTAATGTAAATATTAATGATGCTTGGGGCATACGATAAAATAGTGCATTGTGAAAGTTAATTATGTGCATTTCATAAGGAAAGAAGTTGAAAAAGCTTGTGTAGTAGTAAATAAAAGTGCTTCTGCAAGTTCTTCATTATTTCATGTATTAAAATTAAAACTTATTATGATATATACATATATGTAGACAAAGAGAGAGGGAAGAAAAAAGAGAGATGATTTACAAAGTGAAGTTACTAAATATGCTTTATAATTTCTCAAACTATAAAATATATTGTTCAATGTTTATTTTTTTTGGGGGGAGGGGGGTATTTTAATAAGAAGAAAAATATTCCTATTTGTTCATAAGTGGATCAAAGAGATATACTTATAAAGATGAAAAGACGTTTTAGTAAATGATTTCAAAAATATTTGTAATCAGTTTCAGATAATAAACCTTTCAAAGATGGGTTAGAGAATTACAGTAGAACTGAATTTATGTCGATTTTTGTATTTTTTTAAACATATTAAATAAAAATTTTAAAAAAATTAAAGTAGTACTGCTTCAGAGTTTTCAGTTTTTCTCAAATGTATTCTCAGCTTAAGTAGATTTTGTTTTCAGTTAATTAATTACTAGTTTTTCCCCAGTAATATTTTCACTTCCAATGCTTTTCCTTTCGTTTTTCAGATAAATTAATTTTTAAAACATTAGAATAATATTTCTCAAAGTGCAATTTAGTGCATAAATAGAAAATAAACTTGTATTATTATAAAAAACCCAACTAATAAAAAAATTAAAATTAAGTCATTATATAGTAATTGGAATCTTTTGCAAAATAATAATTTTTGGAATACTTTTTAAAAACTTTTAAAAAATATTTAAAGTAGTAAATATCTTTAAAAAGATGTAACATTATCTTTACCATCTTTTTTTTAAATTATCAATGCTTATTATATTTGTCATTTGATAGTGATAAATCTTTAACTTATAGAATTTTGCAAAGGAAAAAAATTTAAATTGCTGAAAAACTTAATAAATTTTAATAATGTATTGTTAATATTTACAATTGATTGCAGTTTTGTTTATTTTTAAAAATAAATAAGTTTAGTTTTTTATTATTATTATTATTATTATTATTATTATTATTAGTAGTAGTAGTAGTAGTAGTAGTAGTAGTAGTAGTAGTAGTAGTAGTAGTAGTAGTAGTAGTAGTAGTAGTAGTAGTAGTAGTAGTAGTAGTAGTAGTAGTAGTAGTATCAGTAATAGTAATAGTATTAGTAATAGTTTATGAACTATCATAAAAAATGAAAGTTTTGGTGAACTTTTTAGAATTGGTAAAGCTATTCTAAAAGTAAGGGTTTGTTATTTAGTGTGAAATTATATAATGAATGGGAAATTTTTTGTCTGAAAGCAAATAAAGTATATATAGTTATATTCATCATGGATAACTTAAAAATTATTGTTATACATCAATATTTTTCTTGGTAAAATTATTTGAAGTTTATTATTTTCAATATCATCACATAAATAATTACAAAGTATTTACTATTTCATTTTTTAAAAAGTAAGGAAATTTACGAATTTTACTCATAAGCATATTTACTCATACAAAAATAAATATAAAGTTAATTAAAAAATAATATGCATTTATGCAGATTCATATACATATGTAAACTTTGATTAAAAGTTTTAATCAATAAATTCGTAAAATATATAAAATAATTATTTTTAATTACTATATATAATTATAGTTAATATTAATTTAATGTAACTAAATCGAAAATCACTGCTGACGCATTTATTGCATTTTTAAATTCGCTCCTTCCTGGTTTAATAAATTAAATTCCTGAAGTACATGGGCCAGATTTAATTAAGCCAGCTGTACACTTAATACTTTTGTTGAAAATAAAATACAAATTTAAACTAATTAAAGAGTTTATTACTCTAAATATATAATAGTAGTAAATGTTAGTATATCAATTAGCTCCTGCTGATTGTTTTGCATTAAATAAACTTGAATATACAATTAGGTAATCTTCTTGCCTTTCACCTGCAATTGTGCTAACTTATACTGTTTTTATTTATATTCTTTGTATGCACAATTTTTATAGTGTTGTTTTATAATGCTGCATTTTGTTTCACTGTATTTTATTCTGCACAGTTAATCCCTCTTTTCTTCCAATGCGTAAGCTTGTGGTTAAGACCTGTAGAGGTTGCTATCTTCGCATTTTCAACCGCACATGCTTTAGGTTTATTGCCTTAGTAAATATTTCTTCACTATATGCAATATTTAGCATATTAAATCATTCAAGCATTGCTGTGCTACAGGCATGACCCTAATTCCACTGCACCCTATGTAAGGTATTGCTCACACGTATCTAGATTAGAAGTTTCATTTTGTTTTGTCTAATATGCATAATTATTTTCTTTTTTTACCTCTTTGCAAATTAGAATATATTATTATCAATTTTGCATAATTTTTATTATTTTACTTACTATTTTTTCTAGAGTGAATTTTTAATGTCTTTTATTATTGACTAAGTCTATCCTTATACACTTATTCAACTCTATTTATTATTTTTCATATATTAAGAGTAAAGAGTTTTTAGTCAATATACAACAATTCTCATTAATTCATATGGCTTAATTTTATTATTTTTTTATCATTCCATTTTGTTAAAC
Source organism: Epiperipatus broadwayi (assembly GCA_028023455.1). Taxonomy (NCBI): domain Eukaryota; kingdom Metazoa; phylum Onychophora; class Udeonychophora; order Euonychophora; family Peripatidae; genus Epiperipatus; species Epiperipatus broadwayi. The sequence goes on along the minus strand of JAQFVV010001367.1, from coordinate 47,320 downwards.
TCCATCAACTTTGTGGTAATACATGATTTTCAATTTACTTGTGTTAAGATGATAACGAATATGATTAGGCAATCGAAATTATGTATTTTATATGTTTTGTGAATTTATTAATTATATATAATAAAATATAATCATTAATTAGAGATATTTTATTTGTAATATCAAGGTTTGAGCTCTGAAGGAAATATTTTAATTTTTCAACGATTGTCTTTTCTTCATTATTTTCATATATAATACAATTTTTTTTTTCATATTATATTCTGCTATAGTTCAGTCTATTAGATTTTGAAAATAAAATTTATATTCTGTTTGAATTCAAATTCTAATATTTAATTCTTCATACATTTTGGAATAATGAACCATACCTCTAATTTTTCAAATAATCTCTTTTTACACAAATAGAAAAAACGATTTAGAAAAAAAAAATAAGGGAGTATCGATTCAGTATTAATTCAAAATGTGAAATAAAGCAAAAATCGGATAATAAACTATCCTGTGTCATTTGTCATATAAAAACTACATTGGAAGTGCTCTATCCTCAGAAATAATTGAAAATAGACCAATTTTCTTTAACTAGAAGATTTCTTCAGAGTTATAATATCTTAGTCTTCCGGTCAAAAATCTTAATTAATGATTATATATATATTTATTTATTTACTATAGTAATATAAAACTTTTTAAATTTTATTAATAAATCTTACAATTTCATCATGATCATGAGGTTTGTTGGTTGAATAACTCCAAGGTAATAACCAATACTGAGAAAAGGCATGTAAAGATAAATAAATTTTCATTTTATTTCTCATAGCATATATAAATCGAGACATGGAATATGATTCTGATTCTGAAAATGCTCTTGTACCAGCATATATAGGAGAACAGGTATCTGAACTCGATCCATTTTCTTAAAAAAAGTAATACATTAATATAAATCATAAATAATAAAATAAATTAAGTATGTAATCTAATACAAATTAATAAAAACATGTCTATCAACAAGAATATGAAAGTAATAATTAAAAAAGTAGCTTAACAAAATTTGTTTTTATAATAAATAGATGTAATAGAACTTTATAAATGAGTAGTTATTGTTAAGCAATGTAGGAAGATCTTCAAATATTTTAAAAATAATATAGGTATTAGTTTAGGTTTAAAATGACTAGAGCGCCTAGTTGTTTAAAAAATGTTTAACACAACTATCTCTAATAAACTTTAAAAAAATTATCTGGTGGTAGTCATTCATTTGCTTTTTTTAGCTGAAGCAATTATAAATTCTAATATTCAATCTAGCTTATTTCCATAACTTTCCAAAAAATAGTGGGAAAGATACAATATTTATAAACAGGCTGATTTTTTGATCACATTTAACTGTTATTGTTTTTTTGTTTTTTTTTCCTCGTGTGTCATAGCATTAGCCGGGAAGCGAACCTGCTAACCGGGGACAACTGCTTGTAAAGTGGCTGTCGCAGACCTCTCGACCACCAATGCTTGACTATTGTTATTTTGCTTTGAATTTAGAAGATTATAATTCTTCAATCTTTTTATCTTATATTTTTTAGAGAATCAAGAAAAAGTATCTGAACATTTAATACAATAATATTCCGTTCACTATCACAAATAAAATACTTATTTTATTTTTATAATAAATAAAAATATTTTATATTTATGCATGTTCTTCTCAATTTAACATTTAAAAACTTTTAATTTTGATATAATTTCATTTTTTATCTATATTCACATGCTACCAAGTCACTCTGATAAAGACACATGTAAAAACTTTATATGACTGTCCAACTATTGGAAAATTGCTGTATTTAGTTTACACCCACCTGCATTTTTGATCTATAATTACATTAAAAATATTATATATTTACTTTTTCTCTTTTTTTACTGGTAGATACAGTATGCATTTCTTAATAATCATTATGCTAATAATTATTTAGCTGCATGAATCTTTCATCAAGTTTACTGACAAAAAATCGTAAGCAATTACTTTGAATATTTTAAAGTGTGTTAAATAATTTTGATATTGAGAACTTTTTATAAAAAATTGTAACATGAGATTTTCATTTTTTATTTATTGTTGTATAGTATATTCCAACGATGCTAATTAAAAGTAGATTGGGGGTGGGAGGTGGGGGTGGATTTTATCGCAGTTTAGATTATAAATAATAAATAATGTCAAAAAAAATAATGGAAATAAGGATAGTGTTCCGTGTGTAATTATTTAATTTTTGTACAATATTTATGTTGTTATTCAAATATTTTGAATTATACATATGCAAAATAATATTATTTGGTATATTATGTTATAGATAGGAGTCATAATGTGACAGGTGATTCTGAAAAGTCTATAATGCAGCAATATTAAAATTGGAGTTATCTCAATTATCTTGGTAGAAAGCATCATGTTGTTTTCTATAATTCAACCACTTACACACATTAAATTTTAATAGATATTTAACTCTAAAAATGTTAATTTCGATTTTCAAGCTTATCATATTAAATTTTTATAACAAGTGACTTGCTGAAATGAATATGGATGACTTCACTAAAATAAATATCTTAGCTATTTTTTTGCAAATGAATCTAATATTTGAAGTTTTTTATTAAAGTAAAATTCATTGCATTTTGTTTACCTTTTCTCCAATGGCAAAATAATAACATGAATTTGGAGTTTATAAAAAATAGAAATTTAAAGATTGAAATGCAAAACAACAAGAACACTTTGAAATGATTGGTTAGTTAAGAGCAATACCGTCATTTATTGATTATAGTCATAATAAATATTCCTTAATCGTTCTAAAGAGATGCAATATTGATTATTTTCATTAGAAAAACATAAGTGAAAATAAATTACAAGAAGAGTTACAATTGAACAATGCAATGATAACTATCCAAAAAAAAAGAGTTTGCTGCCGGAATAGATAAAGATCTGCATCTCAAGATGTTAAATACATAGATTAAAAAATCATGTGCAAGGGAAAGTTTCAGAGATTAGATTGCATTACTGGTTAGCAAAACTACATAACTCACATTTAGAATGACTATATGATTTTAAACATAGCTGCTACCATATATATATATAATTTGATATGCATACATTGCTTTTGCCTTATGAACATAAAATTAATTCATTTTCATTGCTTTTTTTTTTTGTTCTTATAAAAATAACAAATGTGAAAAATGATATTTATTTGTTCCACCTCTATTTTGGCTCTAAATCTTAGTGACGTTGACTATATTGTTTTGATTATGATCTTTTATTAGTTACTTATTCCGAATGTTTTCATCCTATTTAATGATTTGTTTTTAATTATAAAGAATTTGTAAATTAATTTTTATTTTTGTTTTTAGAAAATACATATAATCAGAAGATTAAAAATAGTTCTGGTTTCAGTAACATATCACATAATGCAGTAGGAATTTTTTAATTAGATTCACCAAGACAAAAAATATGTTTCTATTTATTTTGAAAGTTGTTGTTTTTTTTATTTTAAACATATTTTCATTTATTTTATTGATATTTTAATAACAGATGTAATATATATATATTATAATTATTGTTTTTAATATATTTGTAACTCCTCACATACTAAAACAAAAAAAATGTCCACACAGTATTAGTAATGATTCGAATATAAGTATACTCTACATATCTTAAAATTTTCAAACATTTCATTAATTTTAGTTATTTTAAAAACATTTTAAATTGTAACCATAATAAAAATTAATTTAATTTTACTACAAACTATTCAAATTTAAGATTCATATACAATTAAGCAAACATTTTAAATCAATTTAGCTATGTCAAATATAAATCAAAAAGATTAATTTGGTTAAACTTCCAGCCAAAAGAAGATATTAACAAAACTTTATTTAAGAGTGCAAAGAATTTAACTCTGCAAAGTAGAATTGTTATTCATTTTAATACTTTGTGAATAAATAACCAAATAATAAATATGTAAGCATTAATTAATAAAGCATTTTAATAGTATGCATTCTCCACATTGTTTATATAAATGTATTGCTCTATATTATCAGATTTTATATTGCAAGTATAAATAAATCCATTTCCTTTTTTTTTTGATATTAAAAGATTTAGTCTGATAATTTTTATTATTCAAGATAAACTATCAATCATAATAAGAAATTAACAAAGCCTAGTCATTGTGGCAAAAATTCAACATTACAAGGTAGAATTAGAAAATTCTTCTATGTCACTGATGTCTTGATGATTACGTAATGTTTTAAAAGTGAAATTAATTGCTAAGAACTTGTAAAACTAGTATAAATGGAATCATTTTACAATTTTGCAAAATAAAATCTGACAATAGATGGGAGTGTATCAATATAAATGAGTAAAATATTTTTCCATATATACATTTTATTAAAAGTAGTGTATTAATATTTAAATTTTTGATATTTAGTTATTTACTCACAATGATATTGAATAGCAATTAAATTCCCTTTATGAAATTAAATTATTTATCTTACTGGGTAAAACTTTTTTAATATTTGAGAGTGATTGAAAATTTATTCTGGAAAATATTATGTGACAGATTTACTATTCGTATAAAAACTGAAAATGCAAGACTAAATGGATTTGTTTTACATTTGCAAAGCAAAATCTGATAATAGAAGGCATATGTAATGATATAAAAAGCATAAGGAATATGTAACATTATATGATTACATATTGTTAAAGTGCTATGCTAATTGGTTTTTTTACATATTCAATATCTTGGTTGTTTAAGGTTATTAAAATGAATAGCAATTAATTTTTACTTTGTAACAATGAATTATTTTCTACTTAAATTGAGATATTTTTTATTATGAAATTGGCATTGAAAGATCGCTATCATTTGTCAGATCTGCTATTCATTTAAAAACTAAAAAAGCAAATGTAAACGAATTTATTTTATTTTTGCTAGACAAAATCTGACAATATAGTGCATTATACTAAAGTTAACATTGGAAAAGGAGGTTGTCTTGACAACAAATTGAAATTGTTGATTGTTATTGATATTATCTAGAAGTGAACTGTTTTATATATAAAAGTCAATGGCAATCAAAAAATTAGAAAAGAAGAAGAATCATTATTATTATTTGATGGGCATAAAACCTTCCATTTTTTCACATGCTTCCTTGGCTAAGTTCCATTACTCTCTCAAGCTCAAAGATAAATATCTTTGCATATCTGACTAAATTTGACAATGAGCAAGAAATGTCAATTCTAATTCAAAATAAATACTAATGCAATGTTTTGATCAGATTAAAGTATTTTTTTTATATTTTATATTCAGTTATAGTGATAATATTTAAACAAATAAACATCACCTGATGAGAGAGTTTTGCCTTGTTTAATTTAAACAAATCTTTAACAAAACAATTAGATAATCAAAACATATTTAAGGCTCTTAATAGTGTTTTGATTTCAAGCAATGGATTCTTAGAAATGCTGGAAGTCTGTTGCAAAAAATGTTTTCTATTCCAATCAGTAACTTTATTTGAACTTCTAAACTAATAAAAATGTAAATAACTACTTTGATAGTCTGAATACTTACATGACAGCATTAAATAACTTATAATATTTTGTGGTGTTTTGTCCATAATGATATTGTAAACAATTAGGTGTTCATTACAATCATTATTTAGATTTTATTTTTAACATGCCTAACTATGATAGTTGGAAATAGAGAATTATAAAATAGTCTACAAAATGATAGAATACATTTGTTACTTTTTATATGAATCCAGGTTACATATGCTCTATTGATATTGATTTTTTGTCATAATGAATTTCATTATATTTGATCTTTTATATGATGGAATATATATTTTGTGAGTATACAAAAATTTCTGCTCTTACTAATGTTTTCTCCAGGCTTAAATAGAATGAAATATTTAATAAACAACTTCCTAGTTTTAAATAACTATGTTTTTAAGGATTTCATTTAGATTATTTTTATCCAAACTATCCATCTACTTACCATCCACTGATTAATTGACTCATTTTTTACTCTTTTTGTGTATCAAATTCACTTTTTTATAAGCAATCTATTTTTATCTTAAGTTACAGTTCTGGTTATATGTAAGGCATTTGTTTTTTATCAGTGCACTTAAACTTTCACTACACCACACTCTCAGTCAAGGTAGAAAAAAATCTATCCACTTTTTTATAATACCTTGTGGAAAAGTGTATAATCATTGCATAAGAATGTGCATTATAAGCATTTTCATTAGTACTTCTTTTATCTTTACCTAAATTTTGGAACAATGATCCATCAGACCCTAGACCAACCTTTCACACTGTAGATACATTAGAAACATATACTTTTCTAAGTAAGACAATTTAACTTCATATACACATTATTTTTATATACTTAAACATAACTTCAGTAAATAGATTAATATCCAACATCAGAGATCACCATCATATCTACAGCCTATAGAATGAGAATTTACTTGTGATGATATCAAGTGTTAATGTTTACCCAGATGTACCATCAATCAGACATTTAAAATTGTCTCTATATTGCAGAGAGCAGAGACTTTTGGCAAATATCAATTGACAGAGAAGATAACAGAAAACAAAATGCCAAAACAAATTTAACCATAAACAACCCAAAGTTTATTTAAAGTATAATGTAATTGAAATACAACTGATCTCAAATATAACAAAGTTTAAATACAACAGAGCTCAAATATAACTGAATTCAAATACAATAGAGTTCAAACACAAATGCATTTGAATGATAAAGATTTTTTTCCCATGATGCACAGAGTGCATTTGATACCTGGTAGCTTTAAATATTATACTTCACAAAATTTTATATTATAATATTGTAGCATCTCTGAAGATTAAAAATTACACTATGATTTATATGATTCTATTACATATGCTTTCTAAATTAAGATGTGCATATATATATATATATATATATATATATATATATATATATTTCACTGTTGCATTAAAAGAACAATGAGTTTAAATTTACTATAAATGTTCACATGTGCAGGTCATTACAAATTAGACCTGTAAATTGTGCATTTTGATCCAGTACCACTTTGAAAGAAAATGATAATAAGCAGCATCTCACCAAAGGCCATAGAAAAATATAATTTATCAGGAGAAATATCTCTGAACTTGAGGCAAAATGAAAATCATTTGTGAGTAACTCATGTAATATATATATATATATATATATATATTGTAACGATACAATATATATATATATATTGTAACGATACATAAATATGTTGTTACATTAATTTAAAATAAAAACTTACAAGTTCGCAAATAAGAGTAAAAAAAAACTAAATGCTAAAATTAAAAATGTTTGTTATACGTATATACATTCGCACAGATGCTAAACTTTAAAAATATTTTTTTTCGTAAACAAAAAAAAAAAAGTATCTGAACGTATTTTTTTTAATAAAAAAATACCAGATTGAAATATAAAAATATTTTAATAAAAAAATAACGTAAGTTAAAGTAAAAACAGGTATTAATTAATTCCTGTAATCTGTAAATGGAAATGATTGTTTATTAATTATCTAAAAGCTGTGTAATTAAAAAGTCAGATGAAAAGTTAGATAAGAGAAGAAAGAAATTTTAGCTTGACCAATGGAAGCACTAAGCCTTAGCTCGGACCCTAACGAAAGTGATAGACTAGTGACGTTTTGTTCATTGAATCCTTGTGGATAATATAAAAAGGGAAATACAGTTTTTTTCGGACAGTTCCAGCGTTTGTGTTTGAGAGATGTGGTATGACGCACATACCACACTCTCTATTAAAAAAAAAAAAAATGAAAAGACTGTGATACTTTGAACCAGCTATTGCCATCTCCAGAACATTCCCTTCCAACGGAGGCGTCGTTAAAATCAATCAAGAACTTTCGTCAAGTTTTACAAATTGATAAACAAGCCAACTGAAATGTTAAAATGGACTCTTATCTGACTTTTGTAAGTCTTTAAATCAAATTAATAATGTTTAATTTTATATGTTTTCCGATTGATAAACATCATTTCAAATTTTTTTTTTCTTATTGTAAAGATTGGTTAAATGTATGAAATTTAAGTTGTTTATAGATGCTTGCATGGATTCGTTTGCGGTTAATTATATTTTGTTTTTCATATTTGATCAAAATATATAGACATTCGATAAATAATGATACCTTACGGTGAGTACCTAAAATGTATTTATTCGGATGTTTTTTAAGTTATTGGTGACAACGCAAGTATCTTATGGTGAATACTATTGGGTTACTTATAAGTTTCCCTCTGCGATTGTCGGTATCAATATTTTTGTATTTTGATCGTTTATGTTTATTTTGAAATGTTTTTGATCGTGGAATCTATGTAATCGATCTATACCCAACATTTTTAAACAAATCTGTGCGAACGTATTTAAATGTTAAAATTAAGTCGGGCGTGAATGGCTATATAGTTGGTAAAGTTATATTAAGGGAGGGTAATCTTAGGTTATTCATTTCGTAGTTGAATTGGTTCAATGGATTGGATATATTTGTGTAATTAGTAGATGTAGTATGAGGTCCGCTACGGGCAGGATTATAGATATACGCCACACACCCTCTGTTTGCCTATGGATGGGTTTGTAAGTCGGCAGAAGACCGCAGTCCATTCCTATGGAGTTTTTTGTTTATTGATCTACTTGCCAACAGATGTCACATTCCTGTTGGTGGAGAGTCAATCTCTTCTCTATTTCTACTTATTGTTCAGATGTACATTCCTGACAATATAGTATTTTGTGTTGTCGTATCATGCTACATTGAATACATGAATGTATCAGATGGATTGGCGCCAGTTGATTGCGAAATTTGTTGCCTAAGGTTAAATCAGGGAAGAATATTTTCTTTTCAAATGCAGATCTATGTAGTCTATTCATACTTGACTATCTAAATAATAATTAAACTCATTGAAACTTAGTTAAATGTAAAATTAAAAGTTAATATAAAAATCTAAAATGTTAAACTTATTCCTCAAAATTTAAATATTATTTTATATGTGCGTAAATAAATATTTTTATATGTTAATTTCTGGCAGTGGCTTTTACTCTTTGATATTTAAGATATAAATTAAGATATAGATTTTTATCTCTGCGTCTCCACTGAGCTAGTGACTTGGGCTAACGATCGAAATATTTAAATAAAGTGGAATCTTAACAGCGCGTATCTGCCTACTTTATAAATTTTTCTAGGCTCAAATGCCTAGATGGTGCCCTTGTAGTGCAGATATTGTTTTTGTGGTTAGATTCGGTTTTCACTTTCATTCCGATTGGTACAAACTGGCTACCCAACTTGGGCTGATCTTTAATAAACACGAGTGCCCTGAGAATTTTAAAAGTGAATCATGCCCGTAAATTTTTTTTCTGAAATAGTATAAATAGATTTGTTGTATTGACGTGGAGTTACACTTTGAAATTTTGTCTTAAAGGTACTGCCAGTCGAAAAATTGCGCATATGTAGAGATAAATTCGAGGAATAAAAAGTAATAAATAAAACGTAATTAATAAATATAAATCATAATTTTTTTTTTTAAAGTCTTGTTTAAAATCTAATCGTTTAACTTGCCTAAATAATACTTAAAGGTAGGAGAAATGAAACTTGGAAGGGTGGGGCAGAAATTTAGCTGGTAGTAGGGAATCATCAGTCAACTTTTTTTTTTATCATTATATTTGTAATTACTGTTTTGTCTTTTAAAAAAAAAAAAAAAGTTTTGTCCTTTTGAAATTTCATATATAACAAATTTGTGTAACGTAATTACTAACACTAAGTAAAGTCTTTTTTTTTTTTTTAATGTTTTTGTTTTTTGAGGAAGTTTACTGATATGTAACGATACATAAATATGTCGTTACATTAATTTAAAATAAAAACTTACAAGTTCGCAAATAAGAGTAAAAAAAAACTAAACGCTAAAATTAAAAATGTTTGTTATACGTATATACATTCGCACAGATGCTAAACTTTAAAAATATTTTTTTTCGTAAACAAAAAAAAAAAAGTATCTGAACGTATTTTTTTTAATAAAAAAATGCCAGATTGAAATATAAAAATATTTTAATAAAAAAATAACGTAAGTTAAAGTAAAAACAGGTATTAATTAATTCCTGTAATCTGTAAATGGAAATGATTGTTTATTAATTATCTAAAAGCTGTGTAATTAAAAAGTCAGATGAAAAGTTAGATAAGAGAAGAAAGAAATTTTAGCTTGACCAATGGAAGCACTAGGCCTTGGCTCGGACCCTAACGAAAGTGATAGACTAGTGACGTTTTGTTCATTGAATCCTTGTGGATAATATAAAAAGGGAAATACAGTTTTTTTCGGACAGTTCCAGCATTTGTGTTTGAGAGATGTGGTATGACGCACATACCACACTCTCTATTAAAAAAAAAAAAAAAAATGAAAAGACTGTGATACTTTGAACCAGCTATTGCCATCTCCAGAACATTCCCTTCCAACGGAGGCGTCGCGGGAATTAATAAAAGCAGAAACCTGGACTCTTCTACCATAAGCTATCTGAAATGAACAATTGTTAAAATCAATCAAGAACTTTCATCAAGTTTTACAAATTGATAAACAAGCCAACTGAAATGTTAAAACGGACTCTTATCTGACTTTTGTAAGTCTTTAAATCAAATTAATAATGTTTAATTTTATATGTTTTCCGATTAATAAACATCATTTCAAATTTTTTTTTCTTATTGTAAAGATTGGTTAAATGTATGAAATTTAAGTTGTTTATAGACGCTTGCATGGATTCGTTTGCGGTTAATTATATTTTGGTTTTCATATTTGATCAAAATATATAGACATTCGATAAATAATGATACCTTACGGTGAGTATCTAAAATGTATTTATTCGGATGTCTTTTAAGTTATTGGTGACAACGCAAGTATCTTATGGTGAATACTATTGGGTTACTTATAAGTTTCCCTCTGCGATTGTCGGTATCAATAATTTTGTATTTTGATCGTTTATGTTTATTTTGAAATGTTTTTGACCGTGGAATCTATGTAATCAATCTATACCCAACATTTTTAAACAAATCTGTGCGAACGTATTTAAATGTTAAAATTAAGTCGGGCGTGAATGGCTATATAGTTGGTAAAGTTATATTAAGGGAGGGTAATCTTAGGTTATTCATTTCGTAGTTGAATTGGTTCAATGGATTGGATATATTTGTGTAATTAGTAGATGTAGTATGAGGTCCGCTATGGGCAGGATTATAGATATACGCCACACACCCTCTGTTTGCCTATGGATGGGTTTGTAAGTTGGCAGAAGACTGCAGTCCATTCCTATGGAGTTTTTTGTTTATTGATCTACTTGCCAACAGATGTCACATTCCTGTTGGTGGAGAGTCAATCTCTTCTCTATTTCTACTTATTGTTCAGATGTACATTCCTGACAATATAGTATTTTGTGTTGTCGTATCATGCTACATTGAATACATGAATGTATCAGATGGATTGGCGCCAGTTGATTGCGAAATTTGTTGCCTAAGGTTAAATCAGGGAAGAATATTTTCTTTTCAAATGCAGATCTATGTAGTCTATTCATACTTGACTATCTAAATAATAATTAAACTCATTGAAACTTAGTTAAATGTAAAATTAAAAGTTAATATAAAAATCTAAAATGTTAAACTTATTCCTCAAAATTTAAATATTATTTTATATGTGCGTAAATAAATATTTTTATATGTTAATTTCTGGCAGTGGCTTTTACTCTTTGATATTTAAGATATAAATTAAGATATAGATTTTTATCTCTGCGTCTCCACTGAGCTAGTGACTTGGGCTAACGATCGGAATATTTAAATAAAGTGGAATCTTAACAGCGCGTATCTGCCTACTTTATAAATTTTTCTAGGCTCAAATGCCTAGATGGCGCCCTTGTAGTGCAGATATTGTTTTTGTGGTTAGATTCGGTTTTCACTTTCATTCCGATTGGTACAATATATATATTATTACCACATGAGGAAGGTAACTTGTGGTGGATAAATATTTAAGGATCCCTATATGAAAAAGCACACACATATAAATAATAATTCTTTTAAATTCAAATGTGTGTGGAACAAACAAAGTAAGCAGGTAAACTTCTAACCAATTGAATCAACTTATCAAATGATTTATATAGTCATGCTCATGTCATGTTAGGCACACACATATTAATAATTTTGAATATCTTCAGAGAGAGATATTAACTTTTAATGACTACAAAAAAAGAATTTTTTTTTTATTTTGCTAAAAACTTTTTCTTTAAAAGCAACATTTAAAACCATGTGTGATCACTAACAGTTGTGGAAGTGATTTTTAATAAAAACTCCTTACAAGGGAAAAAATAAAAAATAAAATTTAATAAATAAACTGATTTTTTTTTCAACTATTTAAAGAAGCTAAACTAAAGCTACAATGTTATAGAAATCAAGGAGGTAGATATGGTTTTATAGAATAGAAATATGAAAAATTAATATGATCAATTAAAACTAAAATTGTTAATATAAGATTTACATAAGTGCATAAATCATCTACATTAAATTATAAATTATTGGCTTGTTAGTGATATAGGTTTAAGAGTTTATAAAATAGTTCATAAAATAAATAGATTGTTACCTTTAAGTCCAAAGACAGCCATGTAAATATTATTTTCTCTCAAGTGTAATTACATATATATACATTGGGGAAATAGAGTTTTTTTATTGATTTATGAATGATTTTTTTTTATTTATTAGTTTTCAATCTTGGTCATAATTAGAATTTTTTTCTTTTATAGATAAAAAGTGCATCTGTTGATCTGTATAAGTGATGATAATTGGTACAGTGTTGGATCAAAGTCAGCAATCAAGGCTAGACATCCTAATGGTTACAGGCTTCATGCTAAAGAACTGAATTTCTTTTGTGGGGGTTAACAATGCCTATCAATTCTTTCAGCTTCTGGTAGGCATTCAATATTCTTTATGTGAAATAGGTGAAAGCAAAGACCAAAAAAACTGATTCAATGAGAAATAGAAGCAGAATGATTCTAAGAAGAATGACCAGAATTATAATAAAATTATTTTCTGAGTTGGTTTTCTTATATCTTCCAGCTTTGCAACGAATTTGTTTTTAATTAACAAGCCCACTCATTAAAAAAATTAATTACTTAAACAAGTTTGTAATTGTTTTGATCACATCTGTTTACAAAATTTTTTTAGGTTTACAAATTTTTCAATTAAATAAGCTACCTGTTTATAGATGATAGAATATCATTAATTGAAATTTAATATTTTCAAAACCAGCTGATTTTTCAAGAGTTTCAATTAATAAAAAAAATTTGAAATAACTGAGAAAAAGTTGTATAGATTATTTAATTAAACATTCTTTCTATAACATAAATTCTAAACAGATTTATTTGAAATCAGTTTAGTTTAGTAAAAGTGTTTCTAATCTTTTTAAAACTAAAATAAATATTGACTTACAATTAATTATAAGTGCAGACTTTTATCAATGTATGTGCATATATAATATAAACCTATAAAAAACATTAATGAACTTGAAATTTGATTCATAATTACCAATTTCTACATGTATAAAATAAATTAAAAATTGAGATATGCCAATATCTATCTATATATATATATATATACCTTTACCCCACTTAGCGATTGTCTACTTAGCAATATTTCGCAATAGCTATCATCATCAATTTGTACCCACTACTTTGATGTACAATCGATTATTCGCTATAATGATCGTGAAAATTTTTTTTTAAAAAATGTTTGGCAGCCATCTTGAATTTTGCATCACTGATGATGTCAGGGATAGCTATATTAAATTCATTTTACCCAAAAACAAAAGTATATTATTGTAATATGTATACAGGTAATGACTTTGCTGTAATTGTATACACATACAATATTTTATTCATAAAACACTTAAAATATCTATAATTACTGAATCTATAATACTGTATACATCATATATAATAAACCAAATGTTCATCCACTTTTTCTTTTATAATACATATATATGTTCTACAATAATATCAACAAATTAAAAATCCTTCTCCTTTTTCTTTTCAAAAACTTTATTTTCTTATATCAATACTGAACATATACAGTATATATATATATATTTATATAATACAAAACACCAACGTTTCAACATTGATTTGTAATTAAATAATGTAAAAGAAAGAGTAATAAAATATAGCAGTGGTAAAGAGATATTCTTGAAAATGACTGTATGAAGATAAACAGTTGAAATGGAGTTTTGTATTATATAAATACTGTATATACAGTATATATATATATATATATGTTCAGTATTGAGGTAAGAAAATAAAGTTTTTGAAAAGAAAAAGGAGAAGAATTTTTAATTTGTTGATAATACTGTATACAAATACTCCAATATATAAATACAGTACAAGACAAATAAAATACCATCCTCACAAACTTTCAGGAAAATATTAAATATGAATATTAAACTGTGTGTGTGTGTTTCTTAAATACGATATATTGTTTTTAGAATACCTGGATAATTGATTTTGTAACTTCATTAATAAACATGTTGTTTACATTCAAGATGTATCAAATCAAAAGAAAAACAACATTTTAAAATGCAAATGTTGAATTAGAAAAGTTAAAAAAAAAAAACAGATTGCATTTAATTAATAATCTTTCTACTCAAACAAGGGAGGAGGGGCATTATTACATTACTAAAAATATACAGTAAGAAAAATAAACCTAGCTGTATGTTTTAGAAAATTAGAAGTTAGATTTTTTACTTTTAAAATAAGTTAATTTTTTTTTCTAAAGTTGACTGCTTTACGATAAGCATTAAGCATTTTGTTACTGTGGGGTACAGTAATGAGTCTTTATGTTCAATTAAATAATTAATAATTAAAATTGTTTTTTAATTTGAATAATTTCACATAAATAATAAAAAAATGTATAGTAGTAATATATACTGTAATACAAATTTTAAAAAAAAGCACTTCAGTATGGATTTTTTTTTCATTACGATGAAAAACTTCTGTGGAAGAATATAAAATCTTTTAAATTCAAATTTAGTTTCACTTTCTCTTTCTTTTTGCTGTTCTGTACTTTTTAAAGTGAAAATATGTATTTTTTTTCCTAGTGATATAAAACTTTTCTTTTTAGATACCGTATTTAGTCATCATTGTCATAAAAAAAATCAAGAAAATCTTTAAGCTTGGAAATCAATGTGGATATTTTACATCACTGCAACTGACCAATTTTTTTCCCATAGACCCCCATTATAATTACATATTTTGTATACGATATTTTTGCTTAACGATTAGTTTTGGAGGACCAATTGCCATCGCTAAGTGGGGTAAAGGTATATATATATAGTTTAAAAGAAGTTGCCTTAACAACAAGTTGAGATTGTTGATTGTTATTGATATTGGAATTGTCTAAGTGTTGATTCATTTCAATGGTATATATATATATATAAACAAAAAAAGACTTATAATCCAATAAATAATATTATATTTCAACCAGAGGACTGGTTTTCATCAGAAAAAAAAAATACACAGTATATATATATATACTCCATATTATAGATTCAGGTCATAAAATTGATTTTTCTAGTACCAGGATCATATCCAGATGTGATAATCTCTACCATTGCAAAATTAGAGATGCCATTGAGTTACTTAAAAGGCCAAATTGTATCAATAAGCAACATGATACATGCAAACTTTCTCCTATTTGGGAAAATTTTTTTATGAACCATTTTTAATTTAACATTTTTGCTATTGGTGGAACTTTAATGGGTTTTTTTTCAAATCAGTGATTATAGTGCCTCTTCAACCATCTTTCTACCTTTTCTTACCCAGTGGATGACTTGTGTGATCAAGTCAAAATGTCGGTATATCAATATTTATTTTTTTTTACACCGATGAACCCGTGAAATATGTCTTATATATATATATAATAAACATTTTAACAATTTATAGATATGTAATTATATGGAAGGAAACTGATCTTCAGATATATGCTACTAGATTTTATTGAATTTACATAGTTACCCATTTGTTAAAACATTTAATTTTATGGATGAGTACATGTAAATTCTACACCAATCTAATAGCACATGTCTGAAGATCAATTTCCTTCCATATGATTATATATATATATATATATATATATATATTCCATCGCACATTACTTTAATATATAATCCAAGACATATGGATGTGTTGTGATAGGATTGAGCTAAAGGTGAATGATGCACTGATAAAAATCAAAGCAAAAACACTTCCAATTCTGTTTATATATAACTAAATGAAAGATCTTCATAAAGTTTAAATAAATGGCACTAAACTTTATTTTAGAATAAAATGAAAAATTAAATGATTTAAAAAGATGGCATGTGAACCCATATCTACAAATGTAATACATTTAAAATCAGCCTTTCAAGCTATTGTGCATGCGCTTTTTACAAGTGTTAATAATAAATGAATACTTTCATTCCCAACACGAGATATAGTATTTATGAAAGAATAAAATGAATCACTTATTCTTTCCAACCTAAATGCTTATATATGGGCAAATTTTAAGTACTGGAAATGAAAGCATGATGATAGATCACTCACTTTAAATTACTGTTTACAATATCTGAATGAATGACGTTGATGAAATTATCTAGAATTTACTAAATGTTACTCTCAACTGAAACTTAAACATATGTAAATAAGCATTTATTTTATATAGCGCTATGTTTATAATTGTAATACATTTAAAATCAGCCTTTCATCAACAACATTCATTCAAATATCGTAAACAGTAATTTAAAGTGAGTGGTCTATCATCACGCTTTCATTTCCAGTACTTAAGATTTTCCCATATATAAGCATTTGGGTTGGAAAGAATAAGTGATTCATTTTATTCTTTCATAAATACTATAATATCTCGTGTTGGGAATCATAGCGCTATATAAAATAAATGCTTATCTACAAATGTAATATAAACCTTGACTTATAATTGTGGAAATTATAAATATTATCAATATTGTTAAATAATTAAATTAAAAACTATATATATATATTTTTTTTTTATATATTTTTAAATTAAATTAAAAACTATTATTATATTTTTAAAGTAATCTGGAAATATTGTAAATATTTAATCCTTCTTCTGTCTTTTTAATTTGCTTTAAAATGAGCTAAATTTTAATTTGAATAACATTTTAATTAACTCTTTTAGGACAAGAACAAAATTGAAATTATATATTTTAGTTTTCTCTCCAAAAAATTAAAATTTATTTATAAGACTTGTTTTTTAAAACTGCAAGTTTTTAAGCATGAAATACTTGGATATATGTACCTGGTCTAGATTAGGCTTTACCATCTTTTCAATAATATATATATATATATATATATTATTTTAAAATTAATTTGTGCCATTGTCAAAATAGATAATTAAATATTCTCTCTAGCCACAGCTTAAGACAGCAAATTTTATGAGAAACGAGTGATTACTTTTCTCTCTTTATTTTATTTATTTATATAAAGAATTGTCGAAAATACTTAGACCAGAAGGAATAAATCATACAATAAATATTTAAAGATATTTTTAATTGTTTGCTACCACTTGTGACCACATTTGAGAGTTCTCTCAATTTAAACATTGACAACGTCGATTGACACAAACAAAATTATATAAGTAAAATACTTCCTGTGCTTAATATGTATAATACTTTGAGATTAACCCATGCCAGTGTTACATTGGATAACTGAAATATTTTCCAGTGATGTCTTAACATAAATTTCTTATAGCTAACGCCTGTTTTTCAAATGTAAAATATAACCCAATGGTCATGTTTTATCTAGAGATATTGCCTTGATAATAGATTGTGCACATTCTGTTAATTTATTAATCTTTGGTTGAAGAGCTGTGAATATATACATATATATATATATTGTACAGGAAAAGTGAATGATCCATATACTAATGATACAAATAAATACAGATGAATGAATAAATGCAAACATAAACACATAATCTCTTAATTCTCTTAATTACTAAGAAATCTATCGTCTTTAAAATTGTAAACGATATATATATATATAATTTATTTATTTTTAATTAAGACTGATGAAGATAACGATCAAATTTCATAACACTTTATAACTATTATATGACACTGACAGAAGATTCCCAAGTTATAATTTCTAATTACTTTATATCAAATCATCTCTCAGAGGATTTTAATCAACTTTCATTTATGAATATTTTTATATGGGATTTAAACTATGCTATCTCTTATTTATGAGTGACATTTGAAATGCAAAAAAAATATCTATGGATGCATTACCCTCAAAATGCATCATCCACTTTTCCATCTTAACATCCCAAAATTCATTAGCTTAGAACATGCTTCTCCAGAATGTAGAATGAATTACTCAGGTGCATATTTGGAATGATTTAAATAAGAATGGCACAGACAACTAATTACATTTATTTGCATAACAAAAACTATTTAGAGATCTTAATTGGAAAAAGCATGTGGGAAAATTATTCTGGAAAATAAACTTTAACTGTGGCAGATGTTAATCTGCTTTTTCCAATCTTTTAATGGGCGTTTCATTTCTGACTTATAATACATTTCTTTTTTATGCAATAATTTAATAATATATTAAACGATACAAAAGAGCAAAGCTTTATTAGTGAAGACAATTGTGAAGTGCTGAGCATATATAATAGTAACAATAAAATTGGAATATTTATATTTTACCCTACAACTATAGTAATTATAACCAAAAACCGATTAAAATACTATTTACAATAAAAACTAAAATATTTTATCACACTGAAATTATTTTTAATTATCTAGGCCTATATATAATTAAAATGTCTTATTCTAGCTTCTTTGATAATTCAGTAAGCTTACTTTTAATCACAGGTATATATATATAATAAAAATATACAAACCATTATACAATTACAAATATCCAGTAACGCCCTCTGTATAAAGATCTATATCTCAATAATAGCAAACCTTAAAATGATACCACTTTAAGGTTGTATGCTAAACGATGTTAAATATTGAAATACAGACCTACTCAAACAGAGAGCATGAAATTTTAAATAAGCAAACGATCTTAAATTTTGCTAATAAACTAACAAGTTTACAAAGTTTAAAGATTAAAATCTAATGTTTAGTTTGTCTTTAATAACTTTGTAAACTTGTTAGTTTATTAGCAAAATTTAAGATCGTTTACTTATTTAAAATTTCATGCTGTCTGTTTGAGTAGGTCTGTATTTCAATATTTAACATCGTTTAGCATACAACCTTAAAGTGGTATCATTTTAAGGTTTGCTATTATTGAGATATAGATCTTTATACAGAGGGCGTTACTGGATATTTGTAATTGTATAATGGTTTGTATATTTTCTATAATTATTTCAGTTAGTGTTAACAGTAACTTTCTTTTCATATATATATATTGAAACAGACAGATCGAAGAACCGATCTTAGTTTCATGTGTTTTTTAAGTACGGTAATTCGAACTACTATTTGCCCGCAATGGGATTTTTTCCATTTCAAGCCATATAAAAATTAGCTATATATTTTATGTTTTGTAAATAAATATGTAAAGATTCCGTGTATAAATATCACAAATCATGAAATAATATTCGTGTGTGCGTGGTTTGTGAATTTATATCAGCTTAATTTAAAGTTTCATTGCGGGTGTATTTGTTTAAATTTTAACTTTTTAGAATTATACAAAGTCGTTTAAAAATACTGATCAAAAGTCACATTCCTTTGATCAGTGTTTTTAATTAAAATCTGTCTTGTACAAAGGTATAGAGTAATTAATTTGTATTTGAAAATTAGATAAGGAATTTATATTTTGTAAATACTTGGTCAATTTAAAATTGTGTATTAAAGTTAAAGATAGCTGAAAACGGAACAATGGAAATGGATAATTGATATTGTATGGTCAGGTTGGATTGCTGGAGGCTAGAGAAAAGTAGGCGGAGTCTCAAACAAAAACCAGGCAGAAAGGTCAACCGTGGCCATCTTAGAAAAAACTAACATTCTAACTTTTGACGTGGTTGAGAGTAGATAGTCTCAAGACAGCACAGCAGTTGCTAGAGAAATCGCTACCATTCTTGTTAAGAAGTCCACCAGTAAACCGTAATGTCGATGGGCTAAGTGCCAGGAGCTGATCTCTGTCCTGCCAATTTGAATCTTCGTGCCGCTGTCTGATCATGCTTTACGTGTTTCAAAATTTCCAGCTTCCAATCTCCAAATTGACTATGCCTTTCAAGTAAATTTCAAATGCGCGCCTACGTTCATCAGAAATACCATCGTGAGAAGCCAAGCCGGATGAAGAAAGAAGGGTAACTGTGTTACATGAACTTTTAACTTTCTCCCGAGCTTAATGTTATAGTTAATCTGTCAATCAAATTAATCACATGTAAGTTTTGTTTCTTTTATAATGCTACTTTTTAAAACCTGTCAGTAAATTTTCTTTTCTCTTATTCCTCCGCTCTAGTCTTTAGAAAATAATTTATAAATATTGTACTTAATAGTAATAATGATTCAAATGAATACATTTTCCTTTATTATTTATGCTATAAACAAACGATGCCAATAGTAATATTTCCCAACTCTGTTTAAAGCTAGTTTATAATATTGATTATAGTTATTTTAAAAGTAAGTTCGTTGTTTTGAATTCAAGATTATTTCATATGTTGAGTTGGCAGATATTAAAACACTTTATTATAATGAATTCGTATTTTGTCATATTATTGTAATCTAAAGTTCGATCGTAAATATGTAAAGGGTTTTCAGTTTATTATTTTAATGTCATACATGAAATGAGAAATAATTCTCAGTGTAAAATTTGATACTATCGCTACCGCCTGAACAACCTGGGGGTTTAGGGGTTTCAGAGTAAACTTAATTAATTATTGCTTTCACGGTCAGTTTAATTCCGCCATGTTTTATTGGAATAGTTATATCAGCTGTTGCGTAGAAATAGACGAATTGATTATCCAGGTTTTGTATAATTCCTTTTTAAATCCACTTCAAGCACTCGTCCTCGATGACTGTGGCAATGCCTTTCCTTCGCCGAAGTTAGCGTCTCGCCATACTACCATATGGGGAAGAAAGCAATTCTTTCCCAGGTAATCTCTTGGATCACCGGGTTTCGAAATGATCCCGGCTGGTTGTAGTGTCCCAGATCTACTTGGGGGCATTAAGCCTTGTCAAAGTACGAGCCGCCCGGTATTACTGTAGGGCTCCTTAATCTAGGCAACCACTAGTACATCAATCTTAGATATCATATGTATACGAAACCACCCTCCAACTATTCGTATACGCAACGGCTCGAATCTATTCGAATAAAATAACTTAATAAAAATAGTAGATAAATATTGTCAATGCCCCAAATACTCTGATTCCCTTAGCCATCCGTCAATCATTTAACTACACCGATATTGGCATGAGTTTGTTTACCAGGTAAAATGATTACTAAAGACTAGTAGCCAATTATAATAGAATCTCTATGGAAGTCTTACCGTACTTTTGAATAATATTTGTTAATGCTTTCTATTTATTATTAAACAATTTATTTAATCTAATTTTGTGTCTCCCACCTCATTACTCTCGAAGTCTATTTCGTCACCTACTGTCTGTATTGGCAACTTAAATATATACATTACATTAATGACCGTACCAATATCCAGAGTATAATAGATCTATATATAATTAACTGTAAGTAATTTAGTCTGTGTTCTGAGTTGAGCTAGTAAAGGGATAACCCCGTGCTGTTATAAAGTCATCATCGGTTGGTCATACCGGGGTTTGGGTTTGAATTTAGTTGGCGTTTTGGAATTTATTCTTAAACGTGGACTGGGTTTGAACTCGGGTACTGGGTATGATTAAGCGTGGTGGATTTATACCGGTACAATATATATATACATAGCCTGGATTTGTAATGTTTTATGCTTGTCTTCAGTCCTTATTGAAATGAAATTCTTCAATAACAATCAATTTTTCTTGCTCATCAACTTCTTATTAGTGTTGATAATCTTCTAATTTTTCAATAGGCTTGATAACTGCAAGCAATGAAAATACATTTTCATTATGGTCAGGCAAACGTTATGCTTTAAAGCTTTGTCACTGGACTTGTAACAGGCAATGTTTTATGATTATAGATTATATGACTGAGGCCTACAGATATGGCACCCCTGGTGGTATCAATTCATAGCTTTGATTATTTCTATTCTCCAAAACTTTATCATTATGAATGAGGTTTAGTTTAGCCCTTTACTCCCAGTAGCCATATTCTTTTTATAATTTATAACTATCCTGCAATTTGAAACCTTTCCACATTTTTTAACTGACATTCTTCGATGCTTTTACTTTTGTTCCATATCTTTTTTTTCCTTTTCTTTTTTTTGTAATGAAAAACATATTTCCTTATCACTTTCAGCTCATCGTTACTTTTTTGTAATTGTTTTGTTTTCCTTTGTCTTACATTTTTAATTTATTATTATGAAAACTGGTTTATTATTATTAAAATTTTATATCTGAAATACAATTTATGATCCAATTTGTTTATACATATAGCTTTAAACAAATATTAACAATACTAAAAGCTATTGGCACATATAGTGAGGTTAAAGTTAAATTAGAAATCAAAAGTTCTTTCCAAGTCAATTAACTCCCACGTCGTCTTGTACGTCATTTGAGGTGTAAACCGCATATCTCTGTCCTTTATAGTTTTTAATTTTTTTATTAGAGTTTGCTGAGGGTCAGTATCCTTTCTATTAGAGAGAAGCCTGCATATAATGATCCTTTAACCCTATATCTACTACTAATCATCTGTTTTTCAATCAATATCTGATTAACAGGTTTAATTTTAACTAAATAATTAAATACATTTATAAATAAATAAAAATATTTTTATAAGTTTAATTTTTCTCACCAAATTTATATTTCTCTCTTCTACAATTCTAATTACTGGTAATTATTTATATGAATTTTATATGTATATTCCTCCTCCTTTTTTCTACAAGAAGATATAAGTTGTTTACTAATTTTTATCATCTATTTAATAAGTTTAATGTGTTTTTTTTATTTATTTATAGAATTTAAAAGAAAATCTAAATTTCTTTTTCATTTTTATTTCTCTTATATCTTTTCTCACATTCTAAAAGATACCAATTAAATATCAAGAATTTATTTTTTTAACTGCTTTTATTTAGATTAGTCTGTCTTTTTTATTTAGGTTTAATATATCTTTTAATTTAAAATGATCTCATGTTTGGCTAAGTTCTTATAAATTCAATACATATATAAACTCACTGCTTGAAAAAAAGTTTCTACAAAATTTCCCTACACAAGAAGAGTCAAAGAAAAGACAAAATACTAACCAGGTTAATCAAATTCTAGTTGTTGAATATTTAAAGTTTTCTTACCTTTTTTAAAAAAAGCTAAGAAAAGCTGGTTTCCTTTTGCTCACCGATAATTGGATACTAGCAAGTTGACTATTTATGATATATCACTTTTTAAATTTCGTCAATTATCTAACTCATTGAGTAGTATTAAAAAATGTCTTATTAAAAGTAATAATCAAAAGGAAAATTGTAATACATTCATCCCTATTTTCATATACACATAGCACACACCATTCCAATGAAAATCCCAGTTCCGATTTAAATCAACTCCTTTGCATAATCCGCGTCCTGATCTTGTTTTTCGCCACATTCTATCCTAAAAATACAATAAATATTTTTTTTATGAAAAGTCTTAATTTTTAAAGCATATTTTTATTCCTAATAAATATTTTAATCAATATTTAGTTGGATTTATGCAGTCTAATCATAAATTAAAATTAACCTTTACTCAAGAGAATTTAATCATTATATATACACCCTCTCATACATAAATTTATATATATATATATATATGCGTGTGTATCTACATGTAAACATTGAATATACATTTTTTTCCATATAACAATCTAGATGAAATTTTATCTCGATCATTAAATGAAAGAATTCTCATTATATTTAAATGTTAATATATTTTGAAAATCTTTAAATTATTATATTTAATTCTATATAATTCAGAGAAATACTTATATTTCAAATTTTCCTACATATAAAGTATCTACGGCTGATTAATTATTCCTATATCAGCTAAAGCATTAGGTCAAAAGTGGTTTTAGCTTGATGTTTAATATATATGAAACACATACTATCGCTCTTATTATAATATGTAGTTTGAGTTTGGATTAGCAATTTTGATTGTTTCCTGATTACATCCTGATTGAAATTTTAATTATATACCATTATATTACTATGTTTATAAATCTGTAAAAATATATCAATATATTAATATAATCTGAGACTTCTATATTGTCTACGACTAAAAATGAAATCGATTTTTCCGATCTTTGAATAATTATGATCATTTAATTCTTTTTAAAAACAGAATATGGCTCAAATTGAATAACAATTTAGAACATAGATGCATTTAAACGTATATCAATGGTTGCTAAACTAACCAATTGCATGGTATAAAAATCTTTTTTAATGAAGCTTAAAAATCTAGTGAGAATTTTTTTGTATTTTTGCTTAGCCTATATTACCGAAATCTTATTTAATATCAGTGCAAACATTTCCTCATTATTTTAAAGCCAAATTTATTTGCAAAATATTCGCAAAAACATATTCTAACATTAAAACATTTATTTACATTAATTCTCGACTTAAGTAAGTTTATATAGTCAGTTAAGCTTATAATATGTCGTAGGAGATTTACAATTGTCATCAATTATAACGTTCCTAGTTCTTAAGATGATCCTGTAATTTTATATCATTGACTACTATTGCAAATAAAGTATTTGTTTTTGATTAATACAACTCTTCATTAAAGGAGGGAAAGAAATTGTAATTTAAAAAATTGAAAATGCTGAGAAATTTTCATCAGAATTAACCATACCAAAAAAGAAAATGCAATATAACTGTGAAACAAAAAATTAATTAATTAATTAAGGAGATCAAGAAAAACATTTTTGATTTAGCATTGAATTTTAAACCAAATAAATCTTTATGCTAAAAAAATTGTAATTTTAAAATGCAAAAAAAAAAAAAATATTAGTATTAGGAATGTTACAATACTATCTTTATCATTATTGATGGTAAAGTTAAAAAAATTAGGCTGTGTGTGCATAAGAGTATAACATCCTGATCAAAAACTATATTACATTATATCCGTATGTTTTTTTACTTTTTATAACAAGTGCATTGAGCTAATGTGACAAACACATTTCCTGTAGATAACAATAATTGAATACCCATTTACTGATCAGAAATGAATGGTTAGATAAGTTTTTTATGCTTCAGCCATATGAAAGAAAAATTGTAAACCCACATGTAATCTTAAAAAAATCAAATATATTTCCTTGGCTCAATTCAAATTCCAGTATTTTTCATGGTAGACAGAATTGCTAAATATTATGCCAGGACATTAGCAAGGGAAATTTTGAAAAATATGTATTCAATTAATTTTCATGTAGCCATCAGCCACCTTGGCTAATCAAATGACATGTGATAATTATTCAAATAAAAAGTGTTTGTCAAACTAAAATGAATGTTGCATTAGTTCACATATGATGCAATAATCTAAGATCATTAATCTGTATTTATTGGATGCTATTATTAATCAGATATATTATTATAAATTGAACTTGCATTTTTAATTAAGCTATTATCCAAATTTTTATCAGTACATAATATGCAAATCCAATTTATTAATTTCAGCAAGATTGAACCTAAAGAAATTAGAAAGAAAGAAACCATGTTATTTAGAAAACCAAGGATTTTGGTCCCATATTTTTTCAGTTTTTTTTTATTTCAGTGAGTTATTGTAAATATAAAAAACCATAAATCATTTAATCCCATATATTCTTGGTTAACAATTTAGCCAAGTTTTTAAATATAAACATTTGAAAACTTTTCTATGTCTGCTACAACATTTACTATTAAAACATTATCCTTCATTAGGAAACAATAAGATATTGAATATATATAAATATATATATCAAAATATTTAATGGAAATATATATATACTGCATTTTCAGTTATGTTAATTATGAAATTCATTTCTATACTAACTATGTTTTGCCTAATTTTATAGACAATATTTTTCAATGGAATATAGATTATTTTCTTCAACTTGCTAAATTTCAACTAAAATGATACACAGTAGGTCCATTGTGATTCTTACCAATGTACAAAAAACTATACTAAATGTAAAATAATGTTCCATTGGTCTCCATTGCATCGTTTCACACTGAATAGAGAAGACTTTAGTCATATTTCTGTTAATATAAACATCTGTCAACATAATTTAATCCATATTCTTTTTTAAGAAAAATGATAAGGTGTATCATTATATTTATATGTATGTCAAAACAAAGCATTTCAAATCATAACATGAAGTTTTAATTAATAACTGCAATCCACATCATATCACTATATTCGACAATCAATTATATAAAAATAATTAATTATTACTAAATTCTAAATCTATATTTTCAAGCACCAATAATAGATGGAAACCAATTGACAGAACCAACCAAATTTTAAGGCTAGTTTCTTGTTATTATCTATATACAATTAAAAAAATAATCGAATCCATAAGCTTGTTTCTGACACATGTTTACAATTAGGAAGTAGAAATATAGACATAAATTAACAGTATTAAAAAATAAAAGTTGAAAATCAATATTCTATGATAAAAAAGTATATATTAAAAAAAGTTGCTTTCATCATTGGTGTTAGGGGGGTTATACTTCTATGTATGCCGAACCTATGTTTTAGCTTTACTTTTAAAGTGTAATAAATATTAATCATTAAATAAACATACACACATGTAGATATATACATATACATTCTATCAATAAATAATAAGCACTCTACTAAAATATAGTTTAGTGCAAATTAAATAAAGTTTTATAATTAAATTAGTTTACTTTTGTCCAGGTAAAATGATATCCATCTGGATTAGCTACAGGCATAATATACCAATCAATTCCATCAACTAATGCCTTTATTAGGTAATTAGTATGGTATCCTTCTAAAAGCTAAATTATAATTTTTAATTCAAATTAAACTGTAAATTTTTACCAGGTAATTATTAAATTAACAGAAATTATTCATTTGAAATTAAACAAAAAAAATATATATTTTAACTAAAATTCAGTAAATAGTAAAGAATCTAAATGGAAAGCTTTTAATCATTATAATAATGTAAAAGTTGTTTAAATTTGTATATAAAATGATTTAAATTCTTTAATATTATTATATTAAAGAATATATGAATTGTAGCTGAAAATTCGAAGATTAAAAATTTGTCATAACTAATATATAAAAGACACTTTGCGGGTTCATCCGTGTTAAAAAACATTCTTAATTTAACATTGTTGCTATTGGTGGAACTTTAACGTTTTTTTTTTCAAATCAGTGATTGTAGCGCCCCTATAACGGACTTTCTACCTTTTATCACCCAGTAGATGACTTGTGTGATCAAGTCGAAACGTTGATATATTAATATTTAAATTTTTTAACACAGATAAACCCGCAAAATATGTCTTTTATATATGCAACCCATGAACATCTTTGTATCAATACACACACACATATATATATATATATGAGTGTGTGGAAAGGGGTTGTATATATGTATGTAATAAATAGTGGACCATTAATAATGTGTGGTTCATAAAGAAAATAATTAATCCTTAAACAGAGATGGTTATTATTTTTTTGAATGCAATTTTAGAGTGATGCACTATAATCATGACTTTTGGTTATTCAAAGTTAGACTGGATCCTTAGTGTTCAAATTTAAATATTTCTATGAATACTTAATGGGATGTTGTTTAATCTTTTGTTAAAGAAAGTTTTCATTGCTATAATGTGCAATAATATCCTTTTATCTTTTTTTCCATATCGGTTCACAACAAATCAGCTTAATATTTTCTATATTGAGTAAATGCTCTTGTTCAAGTTGATAAATTCAAGAAAACTAGCATATGCACTATATTTTTCACAGTCTTGTTATATAAGTATTATGCAGCCTAACATTAGGAGTAATATTAGTCCACATTATCCATAACATATAACTAAACATTCTGGTCTGTCACATTGAATACCATCAACAATTTGACAGAATTCTGTTTTTCCAATTCTTTGTTTAATTTTTGAAACTATGTGTTCTAATATATATCATACCTAAACATAATTTGTTATTCTTTTTTTTTTCAATTTTTAAGAATATATTGTGATTAGAAAAAGGAACAATTAAATTAGAATGATTACATCATCCATCTTAGGCATAGTCTCAAAAATTTTAAAAAAAGAGCTATCTGGATTTTAATTATTTGCTTAAGATCGTTTATCAGCCTAAATAGATCTTTTTTTATTACAAAAAATAAAATTTAAAAAACAAAATTCTCTCAATTTTTTTATTTTATTTAATGCAATATCCCAGGCTAGTAATTTTCAACCAGTGTGCTTTGAGAGGATTATATGTGTGGTGCCCAGAATTTTTTAAAGATCATTAATTAAATAATTTGCAAAAGAAGTCCAAAGCACAATAAATGTACATATCAAAATTAAAATCTTTTTAAATTTATTATAAGAATATGTCATTATTATAATAAATAAATGTACACATATTTCTAGGAATATATATATATATATATGTGTGTGTGTGTGTGTGTGTGAATGAACAAAAATGTATATGCATAACATTGTTTATTTCTAAAGTGAATAGGGTGTAGCCTTAAAAAATGAGATTCTGTGACTTGTCTATAAATGAACCAATTTGGGAAGAACTTGCCAAGAAATTCTAATAAATGTCAAAATTATTTGGACTGAATAAAGCCATGTTGTGGCAGTGTTGCATAAGAAAATTTTGATTCAGCAAATCCTTATTGTACCTGAAGTAGTCAGGACATGTATATTCATACTAAACATGTTGAAATTCTATCTAGATTTGAAATAATGAAATAGTTAGGCACAACTATCTATGCAAATCCTTGTTTTAAAAATCTTCCAAGTATGTTTACTTAACGTGTGTATTTCTTTTTAAAATGTATGACTTGTTGATTTACTATTTTTTTTATTTTTGATTTTGTATTTTTTATTTCCATTATTTAGCTTCAACTAAAATGGACAAGTTTTTGAATAAGAAACATGCTAAGGTGTCAAATACTCTTCATTCAGTAAAGCAGCAATCAAATTAAAAACAATTATTCATCTATATAATAAAAATTATTTATCATTTAGTTTCATATATAATAAAGGAATTTTCCATGCTTCACATATGTAATTTGTGATGAAACATTAGCAAATGAAACTACAGTTCCCAACAAATTAAAAAGACATTTATAATACAGACTTACTCAAAAGGCCAATTATAAAATTTATTTAAACGCACATTGATTACATAAGTAAAATTTATTAAGGCTCTTTTCTTCCAAAGAGTAAGCTTGTGGTTTAAGACCTGTAGAGGTCCCTACTATCACATTTTTATATGCATGTTCAAAATGCCAATATAATAATTTAGAACCTGTACTCTGTAATACTAAATGATCTGCAAAACTATAGTTCAAATATCATTATAAAGCACAAGAAGTGAGTGATGCTGTTGTAGAAATTCTAAATGAAATCTCACACAATTGCAAAATCCCTTATTTTACCATCCTGCTGTGTAGTTGTAAAAATAATGTTTGGAAAAAACATACAAAATTGAAATTTTAAAAAATTCACTCTCATGTAATACAATTTCTTGTAATGTATTCATGATTTGTCTAAAAATATAGAATGTCAAGTAATATATCATCTCAAAGAAGTAAACATTTATAATTCAATTGGATAAATCTACTGATATCAATCTAAACCCCAATCTTTAGCATTTAGTAGATTTGTTTACAAAGAAAAAATTATAAATCAGTTTTTTGTTGACCATTATAAACAACAACAAAGGATCAAGATATTTTTGATTTGATCAATAGTTACTTCAATTGTAATAACATGTTCTGGGATTCTTACAAAAATATTTATATGGAAGAGTCCTGTTTACATCCAGAAGTGTAAAATAATTTATTAACCTTGCACAAAAAAGCATTCAAAACTTATTTTTCCACATTATTTTCTACATAGAGAAGTACTAGCATGACAATCATTAGTGCCTGAATTACAAACAAAATAGTCCATATAATAATATTAAAATTGTTAATTATATAAAAGTAGGCCATTTAATCAAGATTGCTTTCATAATTACATTCCTTTATGGGTGATTTTTACTACAACTCTTGTTGCTATCAGAAATGAAATATTTATCTTGAGGAAGTGTTCTTTCAAGACTTCATGAATTAAAAGAATAAGTATCAACTTTTTTAAAAAATGCAATATTTCTAATTAGGTGATCTACTTTGGATGAGATTTAGTGTAATAAAATTATATTTCTTGGAGATTTATTTTAGTATATGAACACTCTCAATAATTGTATGCAGGAAAATCATGAAAATATTCCCATATCTAAAAACAAAAATAATATTTTCATAGAAAAAATACTGCTCAGAAAGAAAAGGATTAAAAGATAAAATGCAGTAGTAATGTTTGAATTAACAAAAAAGTGTAAACTGGACTTTTTTTAACAAATTTTACATACTTTAAATTTATTGTATATAAATTTTAAAAAAACATTTTCCTGCACTTACATTTGATATAATAGGTATTTCTGGAATGGATTAGAAATCACTTTGTTTTACGTACATGTACATTAGCAAATTTAACTACTATAGAAAAGACGATGAATTAACAGAAATAATAAATGATAGAGAATTGGAATTAAAATATTTAACAATAGATACTACATCATTTTGGTTATCCCTTAAGAATGACTTTCCAAATATTATATAAAAAAGCAATAAAAATACTTTTTTCATTCACAAGTCATATTTGTGCAAAGCACATTTTTTATCAGTGAACAATATTAAAAACAAAAATTGATTATAGTCAACATTCTTCGAAGAAGATGCTTACCTATAATTCGACATTGTTAAAAAATTATTTTTAAAAAACATTAAACTCATATTCCAGTAAATGTTAAATTAAATTGAAAAATAAATAAATGTAAGTTTTTTAAGAAATGTAAATATTGTCTTATTATTACAAATTATAATATATACAAGCACTTTAAAAGGCTGGTTGAAGAAGCTGTTATCAGCACACCATTAAAATGAATTAATCCAGGCTAAGCGCTTTCGAGTGTTATCCCGATAACACCTCGAAAGCGCTTAGCCTGGATTAAGTCATTTTGATGGTTTGCTACTAACAGCTCTTCACCCAGCATTTTAAAGCGCTTGTATATACTATTACGATTAATGGAGAAGTAAACTAAATTATTTTTACAAATTATAATAAATTATTATGTTTATCCACAATGGCTATCAAATTTCAAATGTCTTAATTTTATACTACTTTTTAAATTGACCAGGTATATTCAGTAAGTATGACTTTATTTTGCAAAAAATCAAATTAGTTTGAATTTAGCTCATATAATTTAAATTTTATACTCTCTTCCTTTCTATGTTATGGTATTCTATACTACTTGCACTTTATCATTTTTATTATTCACTTTCATTCCTGATTTTTATTGAGGTTCCTTTTAAACCAACTTTAAGAGAATAGCTTTATAACATTAATAAAAATATAGTTCGCTATTGAAGTTCTTATTCTGCTAGTTTCATATTAAAAGGCACTATTCTTTTCTGTCAAACTGTCACTTATCTCATTCATCATCTCTCTTTTCTATCAAACTGTCACTTATCTTGTTCATCATCTCTGTTTATATTTATTGCTTCATATTTTCAAGTATTTACTTTAGCTCTAAACTTTTTATAAAATTCATTGTTACTACTTCTTAATATTTTGTTGAGATCCTATCAAGTATCTATAAGCATTGCCATATATTCATGAAGCCAATCTATAGTAATAAAATTTTCTACTATTGGACTGTCTGTGTGCAAATTATGTACAGTACATTAAAATTATTATGAGTACAAATGTACTCTAGAAAATTAGCATAATGCCGAAAATCTAGATTTAATATTGGGTAAAATATATGTAAATGAGCTCTATTAAGTAGAACGAACTGTATAATTATAACCAGATGCAATCTAGCAAAAAGAGCAACATTTTATACAGTATGTGAGCAGCCATTGTGCAATCTTGTAAACAAAAAGATGCAATGTTTGTGCTATCATTGTAGAAGTCAGGAAATTGTGTCCACATTGAAGTAAATAGATACACCCAGATAATTGGGCTTGTATATAATATTTGTGCCTATGAACAATTTATCATATGGACAATTATTGGTATTGCCTAAAGAAGTTAAAGTGATCATTGTATTATATTCTTATCCTTAGCATGTGAATACACTTGTTTTTATTACTGTTACTTAATGTTGTCTTATTAACTTATTGCAAATGCATATACAGCTGGTAAACATAAATCTTGTCCCTGTATATAGCAACTTCCAATCCTAAATTTCATTTTTATCAAAGCAACTTTTCTTCACCAATTAATTAAATAAATATTGCATAAAACACATAATGACTTGCCTATCTGTTTTATACTTTGCTTTTTTAGGCTGTATTTTTATTATATATATATATATATATATATATATATATATATATATATATATATATATATATATATATATATATATATATTGAAATGGTATATTTCATGACTTAATATACATTTCATCTATTATTTTCCATAGCTCCATCTGTGCCAAGTTTAAACCTCTCTGATAAGAGTCAATATAGTTATGCATGTATCATCACACATATGTATATGAATAAATGACTGTAATATTTTCGGTTTGTATATATATACAAACCAAAAATAATGCAGTCATTGATATATATCTGTGATGATACATGCATAACTATATTACATTTCTTATCAGAGGTTTAAACTATGGATAATAGATGATGTATATTAATCGGCTCTCGCCATTTCAATATATATATATATATATATATATATATATATATATATATATATATATATATATATATATATATATATAATAAAAATACAGCCTAAAAATAAAATTGAATGGAACGAAATCATTATGTGTTTTATGCAATATTTATTTGATTAATTGGTGAAGAAAAGTTGCTTTGATAAATGAAATTTAGGGATTGGAAGATTATATATACGAAAACCATGTATATACGCGAAAAATTAATAAAGATTAACATTAAGTAACAATAAAACAGATTAATGTGCTAAATATAGCTCAACAACTTCTTTAGGCAATACGCAATATTGTCCATATATAAATTGTTCGTAGGCTTTAAATATTATACAGACTAGTGTATCTATTACTTCAATGTGGACACATTTCTGACTTCTACAATGATAGCACAAGCAGTACATCTTTGTTTACAAGGTACTTACAATAATATACATACTGCAATGTTGCTCTTTTTACATCTGGTTATAATTATACAGTTCGTTCTACTTAATAGAGCTCATTTACGTATATTTTACCAATATTAAATAGATTTTTGACGTATTGTACTTCATATACAATGTACTGTACATAATTTTACTTTCCAATAATAGAAAATTATTACCGTTGGCTTCATGGCAATGCTTACGATAGGATCTCAACAAAAATATTAAATAGTAACAATAAAAGTTTAAATAATGAGCGAATAATAAGATAAGTGACATTTGATAGAAAGAGAGATGATGAATGGATAAGTAACAGAAAAACTAGTGCCTTTAATATGAAACTAGCAGAATAGAACTTCAATAGCGAACTATATTTTATTGAAAATGTTACTTATTCTCTTTAAAGTTGGTTTAAGAACTATAATAAAATCAGGAATGAATAATAAAAATGATAAAGTGCAAATAGTAGAATGCATAACATAGAAAGGAAAGGGTATAAAATTTAAATTATATGAGCTAAATTCAAACTAATTTATTACAAATAAAGTCACTACTGAATATACTGATCAATAAAGGTAGTATAAAACCAAGACATTGAGACAGCCACATTGTGGACGTATAATAATTTATTATAATTGTAAAAATAATTTAGTTATAAACAATAATATATACAAGCAAATGCTGGGTGAAGAGCTGTTAGTAACTTAAACCATCAAAATATTAATCGAGCTAAGCGCTTTCGAGTGTTATCGGGACTGCTAGCCTGTTTTAATGTTGCTGATAACGTAACCAGCCTTTAAAGGTGCTGTATATTATAATTTGTATAAGACAATATTTACGATTTCTTAAAAACTTACATTGTTATTTTTTCAATTTATTAGCATTTGAATGTTTTTAAAAATAATTTTTTAACAATGTCGGGTATAAATAACGCTCTTCTTCGAAGAATATTGACTACTGTTTAATATTGTTCACTGACTTTTTTTGTGCTTTTACAAATATAACTGGTAATTGAAAAAGTATTTTTATTGCTTTTTATATGTATTTGGAAGTCGTTATTTAGGAGATAACCCAAAATGATGTAGTATCTATTGTTAAATATTTAATTCCAATTATATTTCTGTTAATTCGCTCGTCTTTTCTATAGTAGTTAAATTTTGCTAATATTACCATGTACGTAAAACAAAGGCTGATTTACAATCCATTCCAGAAAATACTATTATAATAAAATGTAGATGCAGGAAAATGTTTTTAAATTTATATACAATAAATTTAAAAGTATGTAAAACTGTTAAAAAAGGGTCCGAGTTTACTTTTTTAATTCTTACTGCATTTTATCTTTAATATTTCTTTCGCGAGCAGTATTTCTATGAAAATATTATTTTGTTCTGAAGTGATTTTAAATACAATTATTGAGTGTTCATATACTAAAATGAAATCTCCAAAATATAATTTTATTACACTAAATCTCTGCGTAATTGTGCATTTTAAAAAAGTTGATATAATCTTTTTAATTCATGAAGTGCTCAAGATAAATATTTCATTTCTGATAGCAACAAGGATTATATTAAGAATTTACCCCATAAAAGAGAATAATATAAATTATAGCTAATCAATAAATATTTTACTATATATTAACAATTTTAATAATTATATATGGACTTTTGTTTGTAATTCAGGCACTAATGATGTCGTGCGAAATCTCTCTATGTAGAAAATAATGTGGAAAAGTAAATTTTAGTGATTGTAGAATTATTTACACTTCTGAGATTAAGCAGGACTTAATTTCCATATCCCAGAACATGTTATTTTGAATTGGGTAACTATTGATCAAGTAAATATCTTGATCATATGAATAAAACTGATTTATAACTATTTTTTGTAGCAAAATCTACTAAAATGCTAAAGATTGGGAACCGTATGCGGTGATGAGCATAAATGACGAATGATATTATTCTATATTTTTAGACAAAATCATGATGCATTACAGAAATTGTATTACATGAGTAATTTTTTAAAACAATTTTATGTTTTTCCAAACATATTTTTACAACTACACAACAGGATGGTAAAATAAGGGATTTTGCAATTGTGTGAATTCATTAAATTCACACAACTGTATCGCTCACTTTCTTTATTAAATATTTGAACTACAATTTGCAGATCGTGTATTATTACAGATACAAGTATTACGGCATTTTGAGACATGCATATAAAAATGTGACAATGAGGACTCTACAGATCTTAAACCTAACTCTTTGGAAAATAAATTTTGCCTATATCGTGTTGCTACAAATAAATTTTATAATTGTACTGAAATAAGTCTATATAAATGTCTTTAATTTGTTGGGAACTGTAATACATTTACTAATGTTCATCGCAAATTACTATGTGCATGAAACACTTATTATATATGAACTAAATAAATAATTTTTATAGATGAATAATTGTTTTGAATTTGATTTTAACACTGAATGAAACACCTTATATTTCTTATTCAAAAAACTGTCCATTTTTAGTTGAAGCTATGAAAATGGAAATAAAAAATCAAAAATAAAAAATATTAAATCAACAGTCATTTTTTAAAGAAATACACGTTAAGTAAACACATAAATATGGAAGATTTTAAAACAAGGATTTGCATAGATAACTAACTATTTCATTATTTCAAATAGATAGGTAGTATGAACTATACATGTCTGACTACTTCTAATAAATTTGTAGTCCAGAGTACTGTATGCAACACTGCCACAACATGGCTTATTCAGTCAAATAATTTGACATTTGAATTCCCAGTTACAGATGTGAATAATTGCAAGTCTCATTTTGCACCTATTCACTTTAAGTAAACAATGTTATCATTTTTGTTCATTCACACACACACACACACACATATATATATATTCTAGAATAATGTGTACATTTATTTATTATAATGTGACATATTCTTATAATAAATTTGGGATTTTAGTTTATATCAGTTTTTTTTAATTCTTTTGGACTTCAAATTATTTAATTAATGATCTTTTAAAAATTCTGGGCACCTCTCTCAAGAAACTGAACAGAAATGCAACTACAAAGATATTACATTAAATAAAATAAAAAAAATTGAAGAATTGTTTTTTAAATTTTATTTTGTAATAAAAAAGTGCGGAGCTGATAAATCTTGAAAAATAGGAAAAATCGAATATTCTTTTTTTTAAAATTTTGAGACTATGCCTAAGATGGATGATGTAATCATTTTGAACCGCGCTTAAAAATTGAAAAAAAAGAATAATAAATTGCTAGGTATATTAGAACACATAGTTCAAAATTAGAAGCAAATTGGAAAAACAGAATTCTGTCAAATTGATGTATTCAATGTGACAGTTGAACCAGAATCTTTAGTTATATGTTATGTGGACTAACTCTAATGTTAGGCCATAATA
Source organism: Epiperipatus broadwayi (assembly GCA_028023455.1). Taxonomy (NCBI): domain Eukaryota; kingdom Metazoa; phylum Onychophora; class Udeonychophora; order Euonychophora; family Peripatidae; genus Epiperipatus; species Epiperipatus broadwayi. The sequence continues at coordinate 10,340 of JAQFVV010001367.1, read as the reverse complement.
AATATATAGCAAGACTGTGAACCATATGTAGTTTTCTGAAATTATCCCAACTTTGAACAAAAACATTTTCATATAAAATATTAGCTGATTAAAAAGATAAAAGGATATTATTGCACATTATAACAATAAGATTGCATCCCATTAATATTCATAGAATATTTAAATTTGAACACTAAGGATTGAGTCTGAAATAACCAAAATTATGAATTCCTTACCAAAAATAATAACCATCTATAAATTAATTATTTTATTAATAGTCCTGTATTACATACATATACAACCCTTTCACACTCATATATATATATATATGTGTGTGTATTGATACAAAGATGTTCATGGGATTGCATATATAAGACATACAAGCGAGTTTATCTGTGTTAGAGCCCAAACGTTTACGACTGATCACACAAGTCATCCTGCTAGTGAATAAGGTAGAAAGTTAATCACTGATTTGAAAGTTAAAAATTCCTTATACTGTACGGATGACCTACGCAAAATTGTGGCTTTTTACTATATTTAGTTATGACTAAATTTTTTAATCTTCGAAATTTCAGCTACAATTCATATATTCTTTTAATATAATAATATTAAAGAATTTAAATCATTTATAACAAATTTAAGCAATAATGATTAAAAAGCTTTCCATTTGCAGATTCTTTCGAATTTTTAGTTAAAATATCTATTTTTTGTTATTCAAATGAATTTCTGTTAATTTAATAATTACCTGTGCGGATTTAAATTTAATTAAAAAGAATTATAATTTAACTTTAGAGGATACCATGCTAATTACAATAAAGGCATTAGTTGATGGAGTATGCGGATCATTTACCTGGACAAAAAGTAATTTAATTATAAAACTTTATTTAATTTGCACTTAAACTATATTTTAGTAAATTAACATAATAATATATATCTACATGTGTGTATATTTATTTAATGATTAATATTACACTTTAACGTTCCTTTTTTGTATACACCAATGATGAAAGCAACTTTTTTTATATGCGTCATAGAATATTGATTTTCAACTTTTATTCTGTTAATTTATGTCTTTCTGGGTAAACATGTGGTAGAAACAAGCTTATGGATTCGATTATTTTTAATTGTATATAGATAATAACAAACTAACTTCTGTCAATTGGTTTCCATCTATTGTGAATTAATAAATTTAGTAATAATTAATTGTTTTTATATAATTGATTGTCGAATACTATGATATTAGTTATTGTGTAAAACTTCATGTTATGATTTGAAATATGTTGACATACATATAAATAATGATACATATATATTTTTCTTAAAAAGAATATGGATTAAATTATGTTGACGAATCTTTATATTAGCAAGAAATATGACTAAAATCTCTCTATTCAGTGTGTAATAATGGGAATGTCAATTTTGCATTAGTAAAAACAATGGACTACAATGTCATTTTTAGTTGAAGTACTTGGGTTAATAATCTATATTCCGATGAAAAATATTGTCTATAGGCAAAAATTTATTATGAAATGAATTTCATAACATAACTGAAAATGCAGTATATATATATTTCAATATCATTAAATGGTACGATATATATTTATATATTCAATATCTTAATGAAAGGATAATGTTTTAATAGTAGTATAGAATGTTTATATTTAAAAACTTGGCAAAATGGTAACCAGAAATATGAGACAAGCATGGTTTTTTATATTTATAATAACTCACTGAAATAAAAAAATATGGGACCAAAATCTTGGTTTTACAAATAATGACAAGTATCTAACGAGTGAAGCTCGTAGTTTGCATAGCTAATTAAATGCAAGTTCAATTTATCTGATTAATAATAGCATCCAATAAATACAATGATCTTAGATGTGCATCATATGTCAGAACTAATGCAACATTCATTTTTAGTTTGACAAACACTTTTTATTTAATTATCACATGTCATTGGTGGCTGATGGCTACATAGTAGTGAATATATACAGCTATCTACAATATTGTAATTCTGTCTACCATGAAAAATACTGGAGTGGAATTATATTTGATTTTAAGATTGCATGTGGGTTTGTTTCATATTAACGAAGCATAAAAAACTTATCTAACCATTCATTCTGATCAGTAAATGAATATTCCAATTATTGTTATCACAGGAAATGTGTTTGTCACATTATGCACTGTTATAAGTAAAAAAAAACGTATTGGATATAATGTAATCATAGTTGAAATGACATGCACACACGGCCTAACGCTACCATCAATAATGACAAAAGATAGTATTGTATTTTTATTCTAATACTAATATTTTTTTTTTTTTACAATTTTTAGCATGTAAAAATTCAATGCTAAATCAAAATGTTTTTGATCTCCTTAATTAATTAATTAATTTTTTTTTACGAATTATGTGCATTTTCTTTTTTGTATGGTTAATTCTGATAATTTGAAAAATTTTTTTAAATTACAATTTCTTTTCCCTCACAATGAAGAGTTGTATTGGTAAAAACAAATACTTATTGCAATAGTAGTCAATATTATAAAATTGCAGGATCATCTTAAGAACTAGAACGTTGCGAGAACGATTGTAAATCTCCTACGACATATTATAAGCTTGAACTGACTATATAAACTTACTTAAGTCGGAATTAATAATAAATAAATGTTTAATGTTAGGAATAATCCCCGTTTTTAGATATTTACAAAATAAATTTATTTTTAAGAAATGTGAGGAAATGTTTGCACTATTAAATAAGATTTCGGTAATATAAACTAAACAAATAAAATTTTTTTAATAAAAAGGTTTATACCATGCAATTGGTTAGTTTGCTTAACCATTGATATACGTTTAAATGCATCTATGTTCTAAATTGTTAATTAAAAGATTAAATAATCGTCCGGAGGTTTCATTTTTAGTCGTGGACGAATAGAAGTCTCGGATTATATTATATTGATATGTTTTTACGGATTATAGTAATATGGTTGTATAATTAAAATTTCCGGGTGCGGGAATGTAATCCGAAAACAATAAAATTATTAATCAAACTCAAACTACATATTATAATACTTTGATAGTATTATTGTTTCGCTATATATTAAACATCAAGCTAAAGCCGCGACGAACGCCGGAACGGGGTAGTCGGCCGTGCCCCTTTTTATATGTAGGAAAGGACGAAATATATACTCTGAATTATATAGAATTAAATGTAATGGTAAAGGTTTTTCAAAATATATTAACATTTAAATATAATGAGAATTCTTTCATTTATCGGATCTTTCATCTAAAATTGTTATATGGAAAAATGTATATTCAATGTTTACACGCATATATATATATATAAATTTATGTATGAAAGGAGTGTATTCTCTTGAGTAAAGGTTAATTTTAATTTATGACTTAAATATGGGTTAAAATATTTATTAGGAATAAAAATATTAATTTAAGACTTTCATAAAAAAAATATTTATTAATATTTTTAGGATAGAAATGTGGCGAAAAATATCGGGACGCAGATATACAAAGGAGATTGATTTAAATCATTGGAAATATTATTGATAAATATAATAATATATGAAAATAGGGATGAATAAGTATTACAATTTTCCTTTGATTCGAACATTTTTTTATGCATGAGTTAGATAATTGACGAAATTTAAAATGATATATCATAAATGGCCTTTAATTATTTAATTATCGGTATTAACTCTTAACTTTTAAAAAGGTAAACTTTAAATATTCAACAACTAAATTTGATTAACCTGGTTAGTATTTTGTCTTTTCAGCAAACTTTTTCAGCGTGATTATATTATTGAACTATAAAGGCAAACATGAGATGTTTAAATTAAAAGATATATTAAACCTAAATAAAAAAGACAGTTTAATCAAAAATAAAAAGCGGTTAAAAAAAATAAGTTCTTGATATTTAATTATTTGTGAAGAAAAAATATAAGAAGAAAATAAATGAAAAAGAGAACTAGATTTTCTTTTTTAAATTCATATAAATAAATAAAAAAACACGTCGCTTATTAAATAGATGATAAAAATTGTGCTAACTATATCTTTGCTGGCCAGAAAAAGGAGGATATACATATAAAATTCATATAAATAATTACAATTAAATTGTAGAAGAAATATAAATTTGGTGAAAAATTAAACTATAAAAAATATTTTTATTTATTTATAAATGTATTTAATATTTAGTTTAAAATTAAACTTATGTTAATCAGATATTGATTGAAAACAAATGATTAGTAATAAATTAAAGGATCATTATAACTGCGAACTCTCTAATAGAAAGGATACTGACCCTCATAACTCTACAATAAAAAAAAATTAAAAACAAGGACAGAGATATAGCGGTTTACACTCCAAATGGCGTACAACGGCGATGGAGGCGATGAAGCAACTGGAAGAACTTTGATTCTATTTAGCGACCTCACTATATGTGCCAATAACTTTTAGTATTGTTAATATTTGTTTAAAAATAATGTATAAACAAATTGGATCATAGTATTTCAGATATAAAACACGATAATAATAAACCAGTTTTCATAATAATAAATTAAAAAATGTAAGACAAGGAAAAACAAAACAATTACAAAAGAAAATAACGATGAAGCTAGAAAATGTGTTTTTCATTACAAAAAAGAAAAGGAAAAAAGATATGGGTAAAAGTAAAAGCATCGGCAAAATGTCAGTTAAAATGTGGAAAATTAAGGGAGTTAATTATAAATTATAAAAAATTCATGGCTACTGGGGCTAAACTAAACCTCATTCATAATGATAAAACGGAGAATTGAAAATAATCAAAAATATAATTGATGCCGCCAGGGTGCCATATCTGTGGGCTCCAGTCGCTGATCTATAATCATAAAACATTGCCTGTTGCAGTGACAAAAGCTTTAAAGCGTTTGCTGACCATAATGAAATGTATTTTTCATTGCCTTATCAAATATTGAAAAATTAGAAGATTATCAATACCCAATAAGAAGTTGATGAGCAGAAAAATGTTGTTGAATTTCATTTCGAAGGACTTGAACAAGCATAAAACATTGCAAATCCAGGCTATATATATATTGTACCCGTGCAGCTTAATCATACCCAGTACTTCAAGCAGTCCGTTCCAAAATACCAATAAAGTAAACCCAAACGATATATTTCTTGCGATGATGGTTTCTCATGAGGGCATCCACTAGCAACTCAGAACACAGACTAAATTACACAGTTAATTATATAGATCTATTATACTCTCTGGATGTGTACCGGATGTTAATATGATGTATATTTAGTTATAGCCAAACAGTAGGTGACTGTGTATGAGTGGAGGCTACAAAATTAGACAAATAGAAATTGTTTAATATAAATAAACGTTAACAAATATTCAAAATACGGTGCATTCCATAGAATTCTATTATATTGGCTACTAATCTTTAGTAATCATTTTACCTGTGTAAATAAACTCATGCTAGTTAAATAATAGAGAAATCAGAATGACTGGGGCATTGTGCTTATTTTATTAAGTTATTTATTTCGAATAGATTCGAGCAGATTCGTCTGCGAATAGTTGGAGGAGTGGTTTAAATATCTAAGATTGATGAAATTAATACTTTAGTGGTTACCCTAGATGCCCTACAACAGGGCGGCTTTCATACTGACAAGGCTTAATGCCCCCAAAGTCTGGGACACCACAAGCCAGCGGGATTACAGGAGAATTGCTTCTTCCCCATATGTACTATAGCGAGGGCGCTTTTTTCGGCAGAGAAGGACATTGCCACGAATCTGAAAGTGGATTTAAAAATTATACAAACCTGGATAATCAATTAGATCTGTTGTGGCTTTGTGATATAACTATTCCAATAAAGCATGAAGCGTAATTAAACTGACCGTGAAACAATAATTAAATGATTTGCTCTGAAACCCTGGCGATAGTATCAAATTTTACACTGAAATTATTTCTCATTTCATATAAAATAATAAACTGAAAACCTTTACTATTTCGCGATCGAACTTTAGATACAATAATATGACAAAATGCGGAAATTCGTATGAATAAAGTGTTTTAATATCTGCCAACTCAACATGTGAGACTTGTCTGAATTCTAGCGAGAAAACAATATAATCAATATTATAAACTAACAAACAGTTGAAATATTACTATTGCATCGTTTGTTTACTAGCATAAATAATAAAGGAAAATGTATTCATTTGAATCATTATTACTATTAAGTACAACTATTTATAAATTATTTTCTAAAGGTAAACTGATAGAGAAGAAAATTTACTGACGGGTTTTAAAAAAGCAGCATTATAAAAGAAACAAGACCTACGTATGATTATTTGATTGACAGATTAACTATAACATAAGCTTCGGGAGAAAGTTAAAGTTCATAAAACATTTCTTTCATCGACTATTTCTGATGAGCGTAAGCAGCATTGCCCGAAAACAATTTGAGGAGATTAGGCTTTCGTAAGCTGCGTAAAGAAAGTTTTAGCGGCTACTGAAGCGTGGCCCGTAATCAGCTTCAACACTTATTATGCATTATGCAACTTGCGGTGGACTTCTTAACAAGAATTGGTAGCTTCTCTAGCAACTATGTGCTATGTAGACCTTCTACTTTCAACTGCGTCAAAATAGGAATGTTAGTTTTCTAAGATGTACGGTTATTTTTCTGCCTGAACGAACTCGCCTGCACTCTCTAGCCTCAATCAACCTGATCAGTTGTATTTCCATTGTTCCGATTTTCAGCCTATCTTGCTTTAATACACAATTTTAAATATTTAAAATAAATTCCTTATCTAATTTTCAAATACGAATTAATTATATACCTTTGTACAAGACGAATTTTAATTAAAACACTTGATCGAAAGGGATGTGACTTTGATCGATGATTTTTAAGCGACTTTTGTATAGTTCTAAAAAGTTAAAAATTTAAACAAGTGCACCATAATGAAACTTTAAATTAAGCGATATAAATTCACAGGCCAAAGCTACACGAAATATTATTTCATGATTTGTGATTATTTGGAAACGCTAAAATATATAGCGAGTACTTTTTTATATATTTGAAATGGAAAAAATCCATTCTCCGAGCATGGATTCGAATACGTATAAAACACATGAGCTAAGATCGGTTTAACCCTCTGTCTCGTGTTTCAATATATATATATGAAAAAGAAGTTACTGCTAACTGAAATGAATATAGAAAATATACAAACCATTATACAATTACAAATATCCATTAACGCCCTCTGTATAAAGATCTATATCTCAATAATAGCAAACCTTAAAAATGATACCACTTTGGGTTGTATGCTAAACGATGTTAAATATTGAAATACAGACCTACTCAAACAGACAGCATGAAATTTTAAATAAGTAAACGATCTTAAATTTTGCTAATAAACTAACAAGTTTAAAGTTATTAAAGACAAACTAAACATTAGATTTTAATCTTTAAACTTTGTAAACTTGTTAGTTTATTAGCAAAATTCGTGTTTAAATATTTTAAAAATTTCATGCTCTATTTGAATAGGTCTATATTTCAATATTTAACATCGTTTAGCAATTATCTATTTAAGGTTTGTAATGAATAGATACATGAGTATATAATGAACGTATATTTATTATATATACCTGTGATTAAAGTAAACTACTGAAAACTAAGAATAAGACATTTTAATTATATATAGATTTTTAGATAATTAAGTTTTTCAGTGTGATAAAAATATTTTAGTTTTTATTGTAAATAGTATTTTCGGTTTTTTGGTTATAATTATATAGTTGTAAGGGTAAATATATTCCAATTTTTATTGTTACTATTATACTTCGGCACTTTAATTCGCCTAACATGTATCGTTTAATATTATTAAATTATTGCGCAAAGAAATGTATTAAGTCAAATGAAACATACATTAAAAATTGGAAAAAAGCAGATTAACCATCTGCCACAGTGCTTTTCAGACAATTTTCCCGCATGCTTTTTTTTCAAATCTCTAAATAGTTTTTATTGCAAATAAATGTAATTGTCTGTCTTTATTTAAATCATTTCAAATATACACACAAGTAATTCATTCTACCATTCTGAAATGTTCTAAACTAATGAATTACGGATTAGATGATTGGTAATCATAGATATTTTTTGCATTTAAATGTAGTCACTCATAAAAATAAAGAGATAGCATAGTTTAAATCCCCATATAAATATTCATAAATGAAAATTGATTAAATCCTCTGGTTTGATATAAAAATTGAATTAAGAAAATTATAGCGGAAAATCTTGAGTGAATAGTTATAAGAAGTGTTATGAAACTGATCGTTCTTTCGTCGGTGCTAATTAAAATAAATAAATTATATATATATATCGTTTACAAGATGATCGTGCTGAAATTAAAATGGTTAAACATGTTGCATTTGTATCATAGTCATTCCTTTCTATTTTAATATATATATATGTATATATTCACGAAATAATAACAATAAATTAACAGAATGTGCACAATCTATTATCAGAGCAATAATATCTCTAAAAAAACATGACCATTGGGTATTTGAAACAGACGTTAAGAATTTATGTTAGGTATCATAATATTTCAGTTATCCAATGTAATACTGGCATGGATTAATAAAGTATTATACATATTAAGCACAAGGCTATATAACGTTTTGTGTCAATCGACGTTGTCAACAAATGAACAAATAATTCTGTGGTGGGGCAATTAAAAATATCTTTAAATATTGTATGTTATTCCTTCTGTCTAAATACCGACAATTCTTGCTAAATAAAAATAAAGAGAAGAAAGTAATCACTCGTTCTCATAAAATTTAGCTGATAATGGCTAGAAGAAATTTGTTATCTATTTTGACATGCACAAATTAATTTTACATAAATAATAATATATATATATATATATTATTGAAAAACTAATCTAGACCGAATTTTATCAAAACCATTTCATGCCAAAAACTTGCAGTTTTAAAAGAGTCTTATAAATAAATTTAATTTTGGAAGAAAAAACTAAAATAATTTAATTTTATTCTTTTGTCCTAAAAATTTAATTAAAATGTTATTAGAATTAAAATTTAGCATTTAAAGCAAATTAAAAAGACTGAAAAAAATTAAATAATTTACAGTATTTCAACACTTTAAAAATATAATAATAGTTTTAATTTAATTTAAAAATATAAAAAAAATATATATATATAGTTTTTAATTTAATTATTTAACAATATTGATAATATTTATAATTTCCTGAGTAGTCAAGTTTATAATTACGTCAACATTATTATATGTATATGTTAACGAGATATTATAGTATTTTATGAAAGAATAAAATGAATCACTTATTCTTTCCAACCCAAATGCTTATATATGGGAAAATCTTAAGTACTGGAAATGAAAGCGTGATGATAGACCACTCACTTTAAATTACTGTTTACGATATTTGAATGAATGTTGTTGATGAAAGGCTGATTTTTAAATGTATTACAGTGGCATATATAAAATAAGAATGCTATTTATATGTTTAAGTTTCAGTTGGAAAATACATTTAGTAAATTCTAGATAATTCATCAACGTCATTCATTCAGATATTGTAAACGTAATTTAAGTGAGTGATCTATCATCATGCTTTCATTTCCGAAGTATAAAGTTTTGCTATTTAAGCATTTAGATTGGAAAAATAAGTGAATTCATTTTGATAACTTCATAAACTACTATGTCTTGGGAATGAAAACATTCATTTATTATTAACACTAGCAAAAACGCATGCCTAATGCTTTAAATGTACATTTGTGGGTTCACATGCCATCTTTTAAATCATTTAATTTTTCGACATTCTAAAATAAAGTTTAGTGCCGACTATTTAAACTTTATGAATCTTTTCATTTAGTTATACTCTCTTAAACAGAATTGGAAGTGTTTGCTGTACGTAATCCTATCTGGCTACATCCATATGTCTTGGATTATATTATTAAAGTAATGTGTGATAAAATATATATATATATATATATATATATAATCATATGGAAGAAATTGATCTTCAATATTAATTAGGTATTGGGTATATCCATAAAATTAAATGTTTTAACAAATGGGTAACTATGTAAATTAATAAATCTAGTAACATATAATGCTATTTCATATTACATATCTATAGGGTAAAAATATTTATTATATATATATATAGACATATTTCGAGTCATCGATGTAAAAAATGAATGTTGATGCGGCCCCCATTTGCCCCGGTCGCACAAGTCATCACTGGGTAAGAAGGTAGAAAAGATGGTTGAAGAAATATAATCACTGATTTGAAAAATTAAGTTTCGCAATAGCAAAAATGTTAGGTAAAAATGGTTCATAAA
>JAQFVV010001366.1:0-76908 GCA_028023455.1 Epiperipatus broadwayi | reverse complement strand
ATTGTAACCGTTTATTCCGGCGTAAACACGTATATATGTGATATACGTTTATTACGTATTTTAAACTTAAGTTTTGCTCTTTTATTTAACAGAAATTTATAATATGAACACATATATGTGTGGTTGGTTTTGCGATGCCCTCTAATTACTCGCCCAGCATATTTATGAGCATCAATAATGACCTCAAGCGCCAATCTTACCTACGAATAAATAAGAATTATGCTGGGAGAGGATGAGTATCTATTTCTGGTGGTTAGAGCTTGTACCTCTGGCTAGCTCACTCAGGGGTAGTAGTCGGTGACCGTGGGAAAGAGGTGGAGGGAACATATAAAAATGCGCATGTAGCGCATGAACGATTCGTTTGCTTTCCTACTTTTTGCTTTTTAATATTATTTTAAGAAATTAACACTAACACACACAATTAAATTTATAATACTAATTAATATTTATTAATATAAAACAAATAATAAAACAAAACCCATAGAATCCCAGAATTGGATATTGGTTTGTGCCCGAATAATTAAATAACCCGCATGTAAATACACTCGCACAAGTTTATAAATGCAATACACAAAAATACAGATCATAGCTTGAAAACAATTTCAATCAGGCATTGTCTATTAAGGCATATACAGGGTATTATTTCAACATTTTCTTCATTTACTTTAACCCTTTTACACATTATTTAATAGGACATGCTTTCATTCAAAATAGTTATTATCACTTACGAAAATGTTTGGTTTACCTCGTTTATCTCACCCGGGTGTAGATTATTAGCTGTACGATTAAAAGATTTCTTTCTTTGGTCAATTTCCATAAGGCAATCAATGGCATCCGGTGAATGCTGTTCTTTTCATGGTTTGAAGAAGGGCTTCGCTCCTACATTTACAGTGATGGTAGTCTCTCCACAGGATGGATGGCATAGCCTGGCCCATTCTGCTCTTCTACCCCAGCCTGTTCATGATTTTTCGATTATAAACTTTTTTTCTTTTTACTAACTTTTTCTTACGATCCTGCTCGTGGCAGTCACAGCTATAGAAGTCCTTCTCAGTTCAGCTTTCTCGACTCTAATTAATCATGCTATTGTTCTTTCTTCTTTAATTAAACCACGTGGTTTGCGAAACGAAAATCTTTTCAATACTTTTCTTTTCTTTGTTTCTCTTATCTAAGCTTAGGAATTTCCAATTTACCTTGCGATCTACACTCGACCGTTCATTGTCTCTTACTTTTAACATTTTATTTTATTAATTAAAATGTCTTTGTCTCAAGATAGTGATCTGCAACTTTTCGGGTCCTTTCTTTGCAATTAATTAATTTTTTTATAATTTGTGACATTCTTCCTTTAATCGACCATCTTGGAATATTTCTTTTTAAATTAAAATAACTTTTATTTCTTTTTACGAAATTATTACATTTACTCACTCATGCAGCAATATAAACACGCGTATAAATAAATATCAGAGCACAAACCATATAATCCCCCATCCCTCTTATATTTCAATCTGTTTTTTTTTATTTAATTACTTAAATATATATGTATGCACTCGCATACAAGACCACAACGAAAAAAAAAAAATAATTTACTTACATTACTTTTGATTTAATTAGATATATATGCTCGGTAATATTACCCTCTGACTTAGAACAGGGTTTGAACTCAGCCCTGTTATAATACCCCCCCTTCGAAAGCCTTTAAATACCGTTTTAGTATTTAAATGGCTCACTCCTAAAACCCCAAAATAATTCTAGTTATTACTCTGATGGTATGGGTTTGAGTGACCGAGCGTTATATGATCCCTTTATTTCCTGTCCAGTGTCTACCCAAAATGCGTGATTTCCCTGACATCTCACAATGGTGAATGGACCCTCATACAAATTACAGAATTTTTTACATATGAACTTCCCTGGCTCACTTACATGTGGTGTCTTTATCAACACCCGGTCACCCACCTTGAACCTATGGTATCTCATTGGCATTCTATTCCGCTTCTGGCTTTTTCTTATGAGGTTGCGATATGCCTGTCTTTGATCACTTTCAGTATCTACTGAGTTTTCCTCACTTCTTGACAGATTATCCGGTATTAATTGAGGAGCATCATGGCCGCAGTGCAACCGTATAGGAGAGAATCCCATTGATTCATTTACTGCCCAATTAATATAGTTGAGTATCTCACTAATTTTTCTGACCCAACCTCTATGGTTGGTGGGGATGTAAGTTCTGAACAATCTACCCAGCTCGCGCATCACTCATTCACATGGGTTTGATTGGGGGTTCCGGATGGACGTCAGTATATGTCGGATCCCTGATCTCTGTACCCATCTTCCCCATTCTCCAGATGTAAATGGAGTCCCATGATCAGAGAGGATAATCTGGGGTTTCCCCACTAATGGAAAATGTTCTTTTTCTAATATGCATATTGTGTTCCTTGTATTTGCTTGAGCTATTGGGTATGCAGCCACGAATTTGGAAAACAAATCGTATACCACCAACAAATACTTCTTTTTATTGTATGCTGGCAATGGACCATAATAGTCCACTGCTACCATCTCCCGTGGTTTCTTTGGTATTATGGATGTCATTGGGGCTGCATAATTTCTGTTTGCTGGTTTGGCTCTCTGACAAATTTCACATTGGCCAATGACAGCAACTGTTTTAGCATGCATGCTGGGCCAATAAAACCATTTCCTGAGCCAATGTTCAGTCTTCCACACCCCATAGTGTCCATACACTTGGTGGACATGAGTCACCACTGCCTCTGTCATCTGTCTAGGTATGATTGGCCTCCATTCTTCTGGGTCATTCATGACTTTATATTGAAGTATGGATCCCTCTAATTTACAATGTCCAATCCTATGTTCATACCAACCTACAACCTTGGTCTCCCCATCCTCCATGTACTCAATTACCTGTTTCAATTGAGCATCTTCTCTCTGGCATTGAGCCAGCTGTTTAAGGTCATTTTCAACCCCATCCATTTCCGAGCTCACACCAGCAATATATAAATTTTCTGTCTGCAAATGTTGAGATTTTAAAGGTATGGGGTTCCTGCTGAGAATGTCCGCCACTATATTCTCTGAACCCTTGCAATACCTCACTGTATAGTTATATTCTTGGAGGTATAGACTCCAGCATACTAACCGACTATTGGTTAAGTAACTATGGTTGATGAATTCCAAACTTTTGTGGTCAGTGACCACGATGACTTCTGATCCTAACAAGAGTGTACAAAGTTTTTGGAAAGCCCAAACAATTGCTAGAGCTTCCTTTTCAGTTGCCATATAATGGAGTTCAGGTCCCTTGATCAATCGGCTCAGGAAATACAACACCCCTATCTGACCATCCGCTTGCACTTGTGACACTGTTACTCCCAAACCATACCCACTACTATCCATCTGCACCACAAACGGCCTCTCAAAATCGGGAAATGCCAACACTACGTGTTCAATAAATCCTGCCTTCACCCTTTCAAAGGCTTGTTCTTGTTCCTCTTTCCACTCCCACCTTACATCTTTCCTCAATAGCCTCACCAAGGGTTCCATTTGTTCTGCAAATCGTTCCTGAAACCGGTTGTAAAAGTTGCACAAGCCAAGGAAGGACCGTACTTGTTTCCTGGATCTGGGTGCTGGAAAGTCTCTAATGGCTGAGACCTTGTCAGGGTGGGGCCTAATACCTTGTGCTCCTACCATATGCCCTAGGAACGTAACCTCTTCCTGAAGTAATGTACTTTTTTTAAGTTTATTTTAATCCCCTTTTCCTTGCACTCCTTTAAAAACATTGTTATATGCCCTATATGCTCTTCTATGGTGTCTGATGCCACTAACACATCATCCATGTACATCGTGATCATCTCTTTTACTTCAGGGGATAACACCTGATCCAAGCACCATAGCAATCCGGCCCCACTGTTAATCAAGCCAAACGGCATTCGGTTGAACTGATATGAATAACCCTCATATCGAAACGCGGTATATTTACAGTCATCTGGGTGTAGCTTGATCTGCCAATAACTAGCAGTCAAGTCAAACATTGAAAATATTCTTTTCCCCTTGAATCTTCCCAGAAGTTCTTGTATGGGTGGCGGAACATTGCAATCGGGAATGGTTATTTTGTTCAGTTGTCTTGCATCGAGGCACAGCCTGATTGTACCATCTCTCTTCCTCATGACCACCAATGGGTTGCAGTAAGCTGATGAGCATTTTGAAACAATGCCCCATTCCACCATCTGGTCTATTTGCTTTTTCACTTCGGTTCGATATTTATAAGGAACAGGGTATGACCTGGCTTTAAACGGTTGGTTTTCATTTACTCTAATCCTTTGTTCAAAACCCGGTATTATTCCTGGTTTGTCAGAGAAAACTTGATGGTATTCTTGCAATGTTTGCATCAATGTGCTTTCCCAACTTCCCATGGCCATCTTTGCCTCTCGTACCCTTTCCATAATGATGTCATTTGTACAGTCTCCCACTGTGCACAATGCCCCGACTGACCTATATAAACCCTCACTCAGAAATTTAACTACCTTCCCTTTACATGTGACTTGCCTGCCTTCATAATCCAAAGTGCATTTATATTTATGCAAAAAATCTGACCCTAACAAAATGTCGCATATCAAGTCTTTCATTATCAAAAAGACGTGCGGACAGCTTTCTCCATCAATTTTAATATCTAGCCATATTTGTTTGGACTCAATCTTGGCTTTTCAGTTATTGGCCACTGTTACATGAACTGCTTTCAATGGTAGTGTAGGTATATCCAATTGTTCTTTCCCAATTCTGTGGTATTGTCTTTCTGCTATCACCGAAACCTGACTACCCGAATCCAAAAGGGCCTCCATCTCGATTTGATTCACTGTTGTGTGAATTTTGGGGCATGTCTGACATGCATAACCTGGGACTCTGTCTTCCCATGAACACACTAAATTTCCTATTTCCCTTTTCTCTTGTCCATATCCTTTTCTTATTCCATGAATTCCTGTCTGCTCTCCCGACTTCAATCCTTGCTCATAAATTTGCCTCATCTGTTTACTTACTTCTACCTGACTCAATAGTCTATCTACCACCTTCACTGTTTTCTCCCTCCTTATTTCTATCATCCAGCTGATTTCCTCCGGTAGATTTCTGCACACTATTCTTAGAATCTGTTTTTCAGACAGTCTGCATGCTTCTAGTGTCTTTAGCATGGCCACCTGTCTCCTGAAAAAATGCACATATTCTTCTCCACTATCTTCTTGAAACTTCTCTTTCATTAACTGTACTCTAATGTGCTCCTGCAGCTCTTCTCTCCAGAAGGCCTTCTTCAAACCCTTTTTATAATCTGGGAATGTCTGTGGCTGGTGTAAAAGTGAATTCCACCAAGCCTCAGCATATCCTTCAAGGTGGTGGCATGCTATTATTACTTTATCTTTCTCTGGTATACCATGGATATCAAAATATCTTTGTAGGCTTTTAATATGCTCTATTGGCCACTCCCCCTTTTCCCCTCTGTACATTTTTATTTTCACCCCTTCCATCTGACTCCCTTTTTAGATATTATATTACTATTTCTATATCAGATGCACCAGACCTGCTCTCCATCCCCGAAGTACTGTGTCCTCTGTCTAATTTTTCTATCTAGCCCTTTTCAACCCTATTTCTTAATCTCTTTCTTTCTATTTTTCACCGAGACGATTAGTATTTCCTTGTTACTTTGCCTATCAAACCAAAATATTAACTTGTTCAAGTGAATCCATAGATTTCTAGCACTAGCAGTATTTTATAATATGCCCTTTTATGGGTAAAACTGTTCCACAAATATCAATCTCCCAATCGCATACACATATATAAAACGGATCCAAAAAAAAAATTGTATGTATTGTTTAGATGTATATATATACGAGTTCATATATAACGTAGTCAATATACTGCTTTCTAAAATTGATCACTCTTAATTATATCAAATAAAAAGTTATGAAAGTTTTTATTTATTCACTTTTGTAAATGTCAAAGCAGTTAAATATTTAACACAATAAGAAAACTCTTAAACGGAAAATAAAACTCGCATATATAATATTATTTCTCTTCGAATCAAACAACAAAATTTTCACGGACTGTTCAATACATACATATATATTAAAATATTAATTCAAATGCGATTTTGACCTAATTAATTTCCATACAGACAAAATAAACTACCAGCAATAATTCGTCTACACACGCTATATTTTATAGCTCTTATACTGTATTTCTTTCCTTTTTTTAAAAAAAAACAAACATATAAAGCAACTTCATAGTAGACTGTCTTATCTAACTTATATTCTATCCCCCTCCCCTACTTTCCGCTCTTCGGAAGCTCCTTCGTTGGTGCGCCATTGTAACCGTTTATTCTGGCGTAAACACGTATATATGTGATATACGTTTATTACATATTTTAAACTTAAGTTTTGCTCTTTTATTTAACAGAAATTTATAATATGAACACATATATGTGTGGTTGGTTTTGCGATGCCCTCTAATTACTCGCCCAGCATATTTATGAGCATCAATAATGACCTCACGTGCCAATCTTACCTACGAATAAATAAGAATTATGCTGGGAGAGAATGAGTATCTATTTCTGGTGGTTAGAGCTTGTACCTCTGGCTAGCTCACTCAGGGGTAGTAGTCGGTGACTGTGGGAAAGAGGTGGAGGGAACATATAAAAATGCGCATGTAGCGCATGAACGATTCGTTTGCTTTCCTACTTTTTGCTTTTTAATATTATTTTAAGAAATTAACACTAACACACACAATTAAATTTATAATACTAATTAATATTTATTAATATAAAACAAATAATAAAACAAAACCCATAGAATCCCAGAATTGGATATTGGTTTGTGCCCGAATAATTAAATAACCCGCATGTAAATACACTCGCACAAGTTTATAAATGCAATATACAAAAATACAGATCATAGCTTGAAGACAATTTCAATCAGGCATTGTCTATTAAGGCGTATACAGGGTATTATTTCAACATTTTATTCATTTACTTTAACCCTTTTATGCATTATTTAATAGGACGTGCTTTCATTCAAAATAGTTATTATCACTTACGAAAATGTTTGGTTTATCTCACCCGGGTGTAGATTATTAGCTGTATGATTAAAAGATTTCTTTCTTTGGTCAATTTCCATAAGGCAATCAATGGCGTCCGGTGAATGCTGTTCTTTTCATGGTTTGAAGAAGGGCTTCGCTCCTACATTTACAGTGATGGTAGTCTCTCCGCGGGATGGATGGCATAGCCTGGCCCATTCTGCTCTTCTACCCCAGCCTGTTCATGATTTTTCGATTATAAACTTTTTTCTTTTTACTAACTTTTTCTTACGATCCTGCTCGTGGCAGTCACAGCTATATATCCCCTTCTCAGTTCAGCTTTTCGACTCTCATTAATCATGCTATTGTTCTTTCTTCTTTAATTGAACCATGTGGTTTGCGAAATGAAAATCTTTTCAATACTTTTCTTTTCTTTGTTTCTCTTATCTAAGCTTAGGAATTTCCAATTTACCTTGCGATCTACACTCGACCGTTCATTGTCTATTACTTTTAACATTTTATTTTATTAATTAAAATGTCTTTGTCTCAAGATAGTGATCTGCAACTTTTCGGGTCCTTTCTTTGCAATTAATTAATTTTTTTATAATTTGTGACATTCTTCCTTTAATCGACCATCTTGGAATCTTTCTTTTTAAATTAAAATAACTTTATTTCTTTTTACGAAATTATTACATTTATTCACTCATGCAGCAATATAAACACGCGTATAAATAAATATCAGAGCACAAACCATATAATCCCCCATCCCTCTTATATTTCAATCTGTTTTTATTTAATTACTTAAATATATATGTATGCACTCGCATACAAGACCACAACAAAAAAATAATAATAATTTACTTAACATTACTTTTGATTTAATTAGATATATATGCTCAGTAATATTACCCTCTGACTTAGAACAGGGTTTGAACTCAGTCCTGTTATACTATCATATCATAAACTATCTCCTAGTGTAAAAAATTCAGATTACCCCCTCTCATTATACATGCATTTTGAGTATCAGATTTAAATTTTACAGGATGCACTGTAGAATTTTAAATCTGATGGTTACTAATATTTTTCCAGTGCAATTAATACGCATACTAACATATATTTTTTTCTTAATATTATAATGTGAATAAATTATTTTTCTCACACTGGGTCTATTTGTATGATATCAAAATATGTTAACTCTACATGTAGTGAAACATTTTTAAAAACGAGGAATTCCATTTTTAAAATTCAATTAAAATTTGCAGTCAATTTTAACTAGATTTTAAAAATGGAATTTCCCATTTATTAAAAGTCTTTCATCACTTATAACTCCAGTTAAAATATTAAATTAAAATACATATATATGATATTTATGTGAATAAATCAAAGTATAATATGTATGTATGTTGACTTATTTTAAACAAGTCACAATCATGTTATATATATTATACCTGGCGGACCTCAACACCATTCTACCTTTTAGGTGTACATATCAAGTTGAAGTTAATGTACCACCTCAAAGTGAGATCTCAATAATAATTTTAATAGAAATATAAACTCCATAAGTCAATTTATATGACTACATTACAAATTTAAGCAATATATTGAACTATGGTTGATTGTTTCATTGCTATGCCAATGGATGTCAAAAGGTTAATTGCTGTATAACTTTGAAAGACCGTGAATAATTCACATCTTTAGGTGCCACTCCCAGACAGAGAAAATTCCCGACTGAAATGATATACAACCCTCAACCCATTACATAACATATACTAACTTTCTAAGGCCCGATAAAGTCGTATCACATTATGCTATGCTCATCCCTCTTATCTCACATTATATAAATATAAATTTTAAAGCTGCTTTCAGGAATATATTTTCTTTTGTTATATTTTAAGAAATGAAATAAATATAACACTCACCAATAAAATAAGTTGTAAAACATTTATTATGCATATCGATTAATATGTCTTAAATCCCATTATCCCACCACCAATTACATAAATAAAAGAAAATAAGTTAGTTCCCTTAATTCATAAAAATGTTTGGATGAAGTGATCTGAGTTCTATACCCACACGTATATATTAGGCAACATATAAATAGTATTTTTAAAAAATAATATTAAATGGTTGAAACAAATTTTACCTTCTGTTGTCTTGAGACTTCATCCGAACTTGGGGTCTCTGAATATGCTAAACACATCTATTTACTATGGGGGCAAGGACTTCTTTCTTTTATTCTGTTGGTTTGGCAGTCTTCATCATCGATATCTGATGGACCTGGGTGGCTACATTTCAATGGCTTGGACTGAGCTGGATGGGTGCACAAGCAGGCTTCTATCCCATAATCATCTTGTTGGTTGATGCAGAACTGATCTTCATCTTAAGTTTGTTAATGCTGTGGCAATCAGATGAAAACTGCTATTTACTTTATTAGAAATGATTTCAGTAGAGACTCGGTTCTATGTCCTTTCTTCTACTCCAATATATATTAACAGTCAATGTCTTCTTCTAGATTGTGGCCTGGATATGAGGCAAGCACAGCATATAACTGAAAGTGACAAGAGCTCATCAACACCACAAGATTTTGGCAACCACAATCTCCTCTGTACTAACTGCAGCTATCACCATTTGATTATTAGGTCAGTACTCCATAGCAGTGGTATTCTGCATAAGTAATCTCTGCTTTAATTTGGAGTCATAAAAATATTTGCAGTAACTAAAATATAAGAATAGTCGGCCTGCAACGATTATACTACAGAGTTTAGATCACTCTGAGAAACTCTCTGTCTATAACTCAGAAGACTGGAGAAAATACATCTGAGAGGACTTGGAAAAATACGACTGCAAAAACTCTTAATATAACTACCACTGTTGTCCTGCACCTCATGAACAGTATATATAGCACCTCCATTACATAATCAATTTGGTTACCCCCCTTTGAATCATTGCCCCAGCTTTTATTCTGATGGCTAATTGATCCAAAAATAATTCACATAGTTTTCTTTTAAAGAATGTTATTTTTAATTAGTTTTATATATTATTTTTAATTTAATTTTATCTGGGGAAGTCAGACCTCTATACTGATAACATCAATTTGAAATTTAAATACTAAGAAAAATTCTTTTGCTATGGATTAAAATTAAACATAGCTATAGAACAAGATTTTTTTTATCTCTGCCTTGACATCCAATTCCTAAAACTCTTTTGTTTGTAAAAATAAGAGTACAAAGCAGGGTGACAATTAATACATTAGTGTATTTTTATATTTGATCAAACAATGGCCATGTGACTTTTCTTAATGCATTAATATAGAAACTCTTATGATTTATTTCCTTTATAACATGTTTCAACATGCAAACAACTTTTTAAGAAAAAATAAAAAAGTGAAGGATGTTTACATTTACTAAAATAACAAAATAAAAATGAAACAAAAATTACATAGATAACTTCATCCATTTTATACTCTTTATATCATAGCTATGTAAATTAATAATTGTAATTATTTATAACTGAGCTGTAGCTTCAACTACAGCCACCTTTGTCACTCAGAGAGTGCCTGGCACAATACCCCTCCCTCTGAGGAGACGTTCAAATGGGATTAACCTTTTAATGTCTACACTAACTATTTACACTTAGACAAAAATGAAATCTATTATAGCACAGCAGACATAATGTCCAATCACCAAAGATGCAAACCCTCATCCCCCTAAGCATTGATATGACAAACCAAGACCACATCGATCTCCCGACCCCCGAGTTTAAAACAACAAGAAACCTAGAACATCGGTCTAAAGATCCATCCAGAATTTTATGACAGTACAAAGTATATAAAGTACAAATATCAAATGAATGCATCCATGCTCACTCATTTGGAGTCTTACAGGATCTTTTGCATCATCAGATAAAAGAAAAAAAGAACTCTCCATTTTTGAAGAGCCTTACAAATATAAAATCTTAGTAAATGCACCCATGCTCATTGTTTTTTGAGGCTTACAAGATCTTTTGCATTATAAGGCAGTGGTCCCAGATGCAGTAGCTCGTGTCTTTTTTTGACAGAGCATACAATGTCATATAGCCACAAAAATTCCAGACTAGCCAACTCTCTGAACCCTCATCATCTCCTATCCTAGAGTACAGGGAAAACTGACATAGACTGACTTATATACATAACACTGGGAAACTCTCGGTCCACACATTCAACTCTCAAATGACATGACTAACCAGCTACATTTCAAAAAACAAATCCAATGAAAAACGTATCATTCTAATGCTATTATTAAAAACTGTTTTACAGGATCACCCTTTTTAAATGAATAAATATGATTTATTATTTCCTTGCTGAAGTCCTTTGCCCTTATGTGCTATTTATGTATGTGACAATATCTCTTTTCTTTCTCCAACAATTTACTTATTTCACTTCTAACATGCGATAAACTTTCTTCTTTGTTTTTTAAAAAAAAAACATTTTTTCAGATTTTGTGAGCTTTTTTTTTTTTTTACGTTCAGAGGCCATGTTTTTTTTTATGCCATGTTGGATAAGGCTCTACATGTTTGGCACTAAAATTTCTCCTGTACCAGACACACTTCAACCTGTTCTATCTTTTAGATGTACACATCAAGCATGAAGTAATTGTACTACCTCAGGGTGAAATCTCAATAATAATTTTAATAGAAATATAAACTCTATAAGTCAATTTATATGACTACATTATAAATTAAGTAATATATTGAACTATGGTTGATTATTTCATTACCATACCAACAAATGTCAAAAAGTTTAATTGCTGTATACCTTTGAAAGACTGTGAATAATTCACATCTTTATGCGCCACTCCCAAAGAGAGAAAATCTCCGACTGGAAGAATGTACAACCCCCAACCCATTACATAACATGTACTAACTTTCTAAGGCCTGATAAAGTCATATCCCATTATGCTATTCTCATCCCTCTTATCTCAGGTTATATAAAAAGAAATTTTAAAGTCACTCTCGGAAATATATTTACTTTTGTTATATTTTAAGAAATGAAATAAATATAAGATTCAACAATAAAATGTTATAAAACATTTATTACGCATGTCAACTAATGTCTTAAACCCCATTATCCCACCATCAATTACATAAATAAAAGAAAATAAGATACTATTTAATCCATTTCCCTTTAATTCATAAAAATGTTTGGATGAAGTGGTCTGAGTTCTATACCCACACATATATATTAGGCAATATAAAAAGTAATATGAGATCATTAAATATTTGATCATATGTGAATGATCATTTCTGCATTCATTTCACAATTTAATAGTAATTTAAAATTATACATTTTTAAACTAAATGTGGAAGAATAATTAACTTAAAGAATCCTGCATGTAGCGGATAAATGAATTAATATACACGCACTACCAAAATATAAATTAGATCTCTGGCATAATTAGATTTGAAACATGTTGTGCATATATATAATATAAACATATAAGTAGTATTTTAAAAAATATATATTAAATTGTTAAAACAAATTTTAACCTCTGGTGTCTTGAGACTTCATCCAGACTTGGGGTCTCTGAACATGCTATACATATCTATTTACTAGGGCAACAAGGACTTCTTTTTTTCATTCTGTTGGTTTGGCAATCTTCATCATTGATATCTGCTGGATCTGAGTGGCTACCTTTCAATGGCTTGGACAGAGCTGGACGAGTGCACTGAAACGGGCTTCTATCCCATAATCATCTAGCTGGTTGATGCAGAACTGCTCTTCATCTTAAGTTTGTTAATGCTGTGGAAATCAGATGAAAACTGCTATTTACTTTATTAGAAATGATTTAAATAGAGACTTGGTTCTATGCCCTTTCTTCTACTCCAATATATATTAACAGTCAATGTCTTCTTCTGGATTTTGGCCTGGATATGAGGTGAGCACAGCATATAACTAGAAGCAACAGGAGCTCGTCAACACCACAAGATTTTGGCAACCTCAATCTCCTCTGTAATGATTGCAGCTATCACCATTTGATTATTAGGTCAGTACTCCATAGCAGTAGTATTCTGTGTAAGTAACCTCTGCATTAATCTGGAGTCAAAAATATTTGCAGTGACTAAAATATAAGGATAGTCAGCCTGCAATAATTATACTACAGAGCTTAGATCATTCTGAGAATCTCTCTGGTTATATCTCGGAAGACTGGAGAAAATACATCTGAGATAACTTGGAAAAATATGACTGCAAGAACTCTTAATATAACTACCACTGTTGTCCTGCACCTCATGAACAGTATATATAGCACCTCCATTACTTAGTCAATTTGGTTACCCCCCTTCGAATCATTACTCCCAGCTTTTATCTTGGTGGCTAATTGATCCAAAAATAATTCATATAGTTTTCTTTTAAAGAATGTTATCTTTAATTAGTTTCATGTATTATTTTTAATTTAATTTTATCTGGGAGACTCAGACTACTATACTGATAACACCAGTTTGAAATTTAAATACAAAGAATAATTCTTTTGCTATGAATTAAAATTAAACATAGTTATAGAACAAGATTTTTCTATCTCTGCCTTGGCATTCAAATTCCTAGAACTCTTTTGTTTGTAAAAATAAGAGTACAAAGCAGGGTGGCAATTAATACATTAGTGTATTATTATATTTGGTCAAACAATGGCCACCTGACTTTTCTTAATCCATTAACATAGAAAATCTTATGATTTAAAAATAAAATACAGACGCGTTTCAACATTTATAATTACTTTTTAATTACTTTATATATTTTTATTTCCTTTATAATATGTTCAACACGCAAACAACTTTTTACAGAAAAAATAAAAAAAATGATATAAAAGTATAAATGAAGGACGTATACATTCATTAAAATAACAAAATGAAAATGAAACAAAACTATTGTACACATATATACTATATAATGCGTCAATTTTCAATTTGGGAGTTAATACTCTTGGGTGTGTGTGAGTAAAAAATATATACATAGACAACTTCATCCATTTTATACTGTTTATATCATAGCTACTTAAATTAATGATTGTAATTATTTATAACTGAGCTGTAACTTCAACTATAGCCACCTTATGTGTGGTTACTCATAGAATACATGGCACAATATATATATATTGATTTTTTATTTGTTATTTGTGATGTGGAGGCATAAGTGTTTTAAAAAAGTCTCCTCATCTGAAGCTAGAAGACTTTACTTGAAATACATATATAGTGAAAGTGTCATCTAAAATATTTACACAAGAAGAAGCAATGTGAAGCAAACAAAGGCAGTGCATAAGAGATCCTGGGTAATAGGTGCCTTTTTGTTTTATACATATATTCAAAAAATTATTAAGATATACACTATAAATATATTATGATTATAATCACTAATTTATCATCTTATAATAATTTTTTGATATATATATATTGAACCGTGTTCGAATATGTGCATTCGAAACACCGGCCTCTTAGGCAGAGAAGAACATACTCGGAGAGTATGTATGCCCAAACGATAGGTATAAAGTATACAACTAGCATTACATTTCCAGGACATAGCTTCTTCTCGGCTGTTGAGTTCAACACCAAGTTCAAAGCACTTTTTTTTGTTTGTGTATAAACACGGGTGCCAGCTGCTTATTCTAAAAGAATACTAAAAGAATAGACAATGCACTTTGAATAGTGGCCACTAACTCAACGCCTAAATCCATGACTAGCTCAGTTGTTTGTAATCACTAATAGATTATACTTAATTAGTGGTTAAAAGACTTGATAAAAGGGAATTGATAAAAAGAATTGACCGACAAATAAAGTTTAATTTGAAAGATAATTTATTAACTAACATTTATTTACTAAATTTAAACATTTTATACTTCTAATAAAACACACGCATATTTTAAATTAACATTCTAAATAGTTTAAATATTCTTGAATATTTTCATAACAGAACACTGGAAATTTATCTACTTTGACTAATAATATTGATAAAAGGATCATGCACATATTAACTCATGTACACACATAACAATGATAATAAAGGACTACATAGCATTTGAAATTTAATCACACACATCAATAGTTCATTTATGTATGATATAGAGTTCATATAATTAGTCTCTTGAAAGATTCGCATGAATTAATGCAATGCAATGGCTATTACAGTATAGAACGAAATAAGCAAATGTTTTTACCTAGGCTTTTTTGAATGTTGACATAGAATTTTGTTCTTTGGAGGCTGCTTTCGGTGAGGATATTTCCATTATAAATGCTTACCAGCCGGCTGGGATTTTTCCTTGACGAGTTTCCTTATTTTCACGATTATTACTATTGGAGACAAATAGATACTGACGGAGATTTTCTAAGATGTTAAGCTGACATTATTTCATGGGCAGATCTGCTGTTTTCTAGGACATCTGGGCTGGAGATAAACGTGCGTTCCCAAGATCTTCTCAACACTGCATTTTGTTTTTTAACTGCTCAATTAATTTCTGAACTGCACTACTCAATTACTTTGTGAACTGACTCCTGTCTGAAAAAAAAAGTCTATTTATACCTGTGCCTTGTTGTCTTTCTGATATCTCCGGCAAAGATCTGTTGTCAAATTCCAATGATAATCATTTGATAAACGTGTTTTGGAAGATTGCTTAATTAGTAATAGCCATGCAATAAAACGTGTTGTTCTATTTTATTAATAGCCATTGCCGTGGTTTTAATGATAATCTTCTTTTCTTTCGCATACATTTTATTTATTTACCAATCGCACATATATACGCACATATATTTTTAATACAATTTACTATTTAGTTTTAACATTATTTTTTCTTTAATTAAACTTGAATGAAAAGAGATTTGTACGGTTAACTTTTTAAATTAATATTTTTACGAATACTAATAAAACTCTTTACTTCCTTTTATACCCTTAGTTTCATTTCTCAAACCAAGACTCCCCCTCCCCCCTTTTGATTAATTAATTGTAGTTTTTTTTTATTTCAAAAACTAACGCTAGAAAACTATTTAATTCTTATCTTTTTTCTAAAACAAACTGCAATAAACTCTTCAACGTTTAATTTTATGTTTTCTTTTATGAACGATTATTTTAATAATATAATTTTAGATAAAATTATATGCGCCTATATCAATATAGGTACAATATATAGTGGTTTTTTTTATAACGATCAGTTCATCAATTATTTTTTTTATTGACAATTTTAAATAATATTGTCAACCTGTGTTTGATATTAGTAGAGATATATAATCTTTTATCACAGTTAAAATTGCATTTTACTTCAATCATATTTGTTCTTTATGACCTGTGTATCCACATGATTACTTTATTTGAAACTTTATTCACTTTTTAGTTTTATAAATATATACACAAAATAAAATTGAAATTTACCCGAGAATTCTTATTATTTAAAGAACAAATTATTCAAATTCTGAAATATGTGCTTAGCTTATGAGTATATTCCTGCTTTTTTTATTTTTAATGTAGGCCAATATTAAATCAAGGCAATATTTTTCTTTCATTTTTATGTGGATGTACATCCAATATATTTATTATTTTTACATAGCAGTTTTTAATCATAAGACACCCCCCCAAAAGCAAGTATATATATAATTTATATATGTACATATCTATTCTACATCTATCAAAATACCTAAATGCGCAAATATACAATCATATATTCACGTGATTTATACAACTTTATTTTTGATTGCATTATAATTTAAAATTAACATCAAAATGAGTATTGGGTTATGATTAGCATCGGACGTACATTAAGTTAAACATATAACAAATAAAGAAGAATAATACATTTTGCCAAGCATATTATCGTATGTATGCAATATATTTATGTACAAAAACATGCATTTCTCTTTCACAATTACTATTATCAAATGAACAATAGACAATCCTGAAAAAGAGTTATGAAAAGAACAAACATTAAATATACGAAATATCTTAATTTTTATTTTAAAAATAATTGTATAGTTCATTACTTATACTATTATGTGATGCTTGAACACTTTAAGTGAGAGAGAGAACTAAGAATAAAACTACAAACCTATTAGGTCTCACTTTTATCATACTTTATTTAAAACATATATAAATAAAAATAAGACTAAAAGTTATAAGGTTAAATGACTTTAAAAGAATACAATAATTGATGAGAACAATAGGAAAGGTAAAATAAAATAAAAGCTGTTTTTTTTAAGTGTCATAGCATCGGCCGGGACGCGAACCCGCAACCCGGGCAACTGCAAGGCAGTCGCGCTGACCTCTCGACCAAAAGCTGTTGTTAAATTAAAAATGTGTATATTTGCTTGTATATTTTATAAATGTTTGTATAACTTTTACTATATGTTTTGACTGATTTTTAGATTTCATTTTTTAATGTAAAAAAAAAGTCTTAAAAAAAATATTAACAAAATATTTTACATAACCTGATTACTTACAATTTATAATTTCTTACTTATCTATTTTAAATATCTCTCATGACTTTTTCAGGGATTGGTTATTGCGCTACTATAGTATCATTTTATGTTACTTTTTATTATAACATCATCATTGGTTGGGCCTTCTATTTTTTATTTGCATCATTTACTTCTGAGCTTCCCTGGATGACTTGCAATAATGAATGGAATACTGATAGATGCTGGAATGGAAGCAGTTTTGATGTCAATGGTACAACTATCAGTGTGTTCCGAGGAGTAAACATGTCTTCACCAGCAGATGAATTCTTTCAGTAGGTGTGATCTTCTTGGCTTTATATTTGTAATAATTAATGTACTTTTATTTTTTTATAAAGGCAATTAAATAAACATTAAGATGAAACATCGAATGCAATGCTTTCTTCATAAAATGATGATCGTTATATCATATTTCAACCGTGATCTGATTTTCTCTTTGTAGTCAAGGCATTGATTAAGTGCAGAACCGTTATATTTTTTTAATAGTAACTTTCCATTCGAAGCTTTGACACAGCTTACTCAAATAATTCTGATTAGAGCATAAAAGTGTACACAGAAAATTCAATATAATGATAGTTATTAAGTATTAGTTTTTTGTCGTTCCCTCCCCTCTCACAATGTTTATTTCAAAAATAGAATCTGGCAGAATTAATGCAGTCTTTGTTATTGATATTCAGAGTTTGTTTAAGTTGCTAACAAAATACAACAATCACTATAATTATAGGCATATGACACTTTTCTCATCAGAAGAATGCATCATATTACAATCGTATTTTTGTTTTATAGCCAACACAGCCCTGATTAACCTAGCGCTATACTTAGCTAAGAATAGATAGCTACTCATTTAACTGACCAATAATTGAATGGTCAACAATCTATAAAAGAAATCCTAGGATTGCCCTGCATAGTTTAGTAGAGGAGTAGGCTCATTCTGGTATTTAAAGTTTATGCATCTTGGCTACAGCTTTGTCCTTTTCAATAATCAAATTTCATATAAATTTCCAAGTAATAAACTATGTGACTATTTATTTACTATTTGTAGAATTGCTAAGATAATATCAACTACCTGAAAATATCTTCGTTTTACATAGATTTGAAATCAGGTCATAGATATGATAAATATTTGTTCTAATCACTATACTCTTAGCTTTCAATTATAATATGCTTTAACTGTCCAAAATATACTACTGATATGAAAATCTTTTAAGGCAATCTGTGTATGTTCCATATTCTGATGTCACACAACAACAATTTATTTTTTTAGAGCCCGCTAAGATCAGCTAGTCACACGAGACTTATCCTATTCTAATTAAATTATTGATTGCAAAATAATGACAAACTACAATTTATTTACGTATATACATACAGATAACACACGATAACATAAATTGACTACTTGGACAATTTATAAACAAGTAAATATATTTAATGAATGATTGATGCAATAATTAAGTTTACTCATGCAATAATTAAGTTTATGCATAAATGTTATATATGGTATAATACAGTTTAAATGCTTCTTAATACATATTAAATAATTCTAAAAAGGTATAAACTCGCTGCATAGACTAACGATCACAAACAATTATTATTACAGTTTTAAAATAAATAAATCTACAGTCTGAGGATACAATAAATTTATAAACTATTTACATAACTGGATTCCCTTAAATGCTTTTAGAGTGTATAAGTAATTAAATGCTATATAAGCAAATATAAGATGCAACACCGGTGTTACATTATTTATTGATACATGTGAGCTAGGAGCATGCTATAGAATAGGAATTTATGTCTATCACATATTAAGCACAATAATGATCAGGAGTTTTGTAAATGATGTCATCCACATCATCCACGGCATGTACAAAGACAAGGCAGATAATATATTGTAGGAATTTCAGTTCTGTCGCATACTATTGTGCTAAATAAAATAATAAATAATAAATTACATATTCATGAATTTCATATGTAAACAAAACAGCCCAAAATAAAGATTACAGCAATTCACTTATATCAATACTTCCTATCATCCTTCCTCAAAATTTGAGGTAATTTACTTATTTGAACTGTAATTCATTAAAAAACAATTTAAAAAATAATATTAATTTACTTTGTCTATGCAGCCCACTTGAAATCTCTTCAGGGTTTATTAAATTATAGCTTTAAATTATTGTTTATATTTTCGATAAAGTGCAAATGACTGAAAACAATAAATCGTAAAAAGCATGACCAGAGATTGAGCTAATAAACTTAAATTGTTTTATATAAAATTATCGCTGACTAAGCGATGGCATGATAAAGAGAACAACACAGCAATCTCTTGCCCTATCCACTTATAAACACATTTAACAAAAAATTACTAACTAGAACATTTTCATTAGAGAAAGATAAAGTAATAGTAATGCTTCTTTTAGCATATGTGATGGACTTTATTTGTTGAACTGCAGTTATGGTGGCAGTAGATTTTAAATCATGATTCAAAATTCACTAGGTAGCTTTGGTGGTAGTTTATTCTTTAATTAATGGCTGGTTTCTCCCTGTAGCTTTGGACATTAGATGTTTATGCATATAAAGTGTATACGTATAGGACACAATGTTCAAAATATTTTTTAGTTGACTGTCTTTTCTTGATTCAGCAATGGACTATGGCTTGCACTCTCCTGGCTGGACAGGGTGAAGCTGATGGCTGTTTCTCTACTTCTGTATAATGTTGGAACCAAAGTACATGAAGGTTCAGTTATATGAAGCTGATTGAAACGAGGTTCATTTATGTGAAGCTGATTGAAACAAGCATAATGACTAAAATATGTAGCAGAATAACAGAAAAATCAGAAGAGTAACCATTCTCCCCCCCTCTGCATATTCCAATGCTTTGTGCTATCATTATTTAATAACATTTAGTATTTAGAGTGTACTCACCACCATTTTAAGTTTTAAGAACTGCCCAAAAACCACCACTGACACATTCAAATGACCCCATGTGGATTATTCAATGTCATTTATCACTTGGTGATTTAGGTGGTCCTTAGAACTCAAAATGGCAGTGAGAACATACTGAATCAGCACTGAAGAATAAAAGGAGAAACAGAATAATAATAATAAACTGGTATATTATTGTTATTTATATCTTTTTGACCTGTTATCAGCCAAAATAGGATCCATCTGGTAGTCATTTGAATCCTTTGATCTATTGGTTGTAGAAAATGTTTGACCTCTGTTTTGGTATGCATTTTTATTTTTCCAGTCAAACCATTTACAAATTTTTATCATTGAAAGGGATTAATAAAGTAAAAGCCTAAACTAAATTAAGTTAGTTTCATCTTCTTACTTAATTACTCTGTTTACCAGTATTTTAATTACTTTCTCTACGAATTTCATTTCCACTTGTAATTGTTAACAAAAAACACACACACATTTTGTTTTAACATACTTTTAAAAATAAATTTATCATAATTATACCGTATATATTTATCTGTACATATAAATATAGGGGATTTGAATTCAGATTTGAACTGAGCACTGATTATATATATGTATGGAAGATGGTAATCTGGACCAACTGATGAGTGCTGGCTCAGCACAAAATACATCTATTAATGATTATTTATCTTTTCTGCATGTATTTGGTCATGTGTATCAGTGATATGAGATAGTATGGATAGTGAAAGGGCTTGAAAGTCTGAGTTCAAATCCCCTATATTTATATTTACAATTAGGCTCTAGGTTTAAAAGTGCTTGGTATTTCAATTCTTATCTGTACATATAAATTATATATATTATTAAAATGGTTTAAAACATTTAGTTTTAAAATGCCTTCGAATTTTCAAATTACTGTCATGAAGCACATATAAATATCGCTTCAATAGATAATATTAATAACACAGAGAGAAATTTATTTTTTATCTATTTTCAATAATACATGTTTATATTTATTAAAATTGAACTTATTTATAATCTCAACATTTCAGAATGAATCGGGTTTTTTTATTACCATCGATTATTTGATAAAATAAATAGATTATGATATTTAAACATTATCTTTGTTTAGTTCTAATTTTAAATAATATTGAATTATATTTTTGGAGTTAGAAAATTTGGCTATGAGATGATAAAATAAATTGTGTTGCAAATGTAAAATTTTACAATGATAAGAAAATAAATTATTATTTATTATAATGAAATCCAGTTAGCTAATCGTTAGTCTCTCTTGCCATGGGAAAGATATGCTTATCATAAATAGGTAAAAGAGCTACAAGTGATAGGGTGAAATCTTCCAAAAACAATAAATAAGCTAATGATGACTGTTGTAACAATTGAAACATTTTATGTTAATAATACATGGAAATAAAAATATAAGAAAAAAAATTAAGCTGAGTTTTTTTGATAAAGTAGTAGCAAAAAAAGAGCATGTTTAACGTACTGAACAAATAAGAATTCAGTAATTTTCAATGTAAAATATTACAGAAATAAGCTGATGATTTTTTAAGGGTTGTTTTGGCTAAGTAATTATATCAAAGACATATAACCAGCATTTAAAAAATGTTTCCAATGTTTCTATGCACAAACCTATGGATATGCAATCATGTTATATAGCTTAGGCACAATATTTTATTGTCCAATTACTCAAACTGCCTTCCTGTAAAACACAACTTTATAATATATATTAGTGTTTAAATATTTTTAGCTAGATGATAAGCAAATAAGAAAAATGTCATAGCATTTCTCTAGCCTTATAAATATTGCCTTCCCCTTATTGCTTCTTTGGAGATGCTGCAGAAGCTTTATCTGACAAAGAGACTTTTATATTTTATGTATATTTTTTTTTTACTCAATTAGTTTTAAGCATTTATTTTTATATAGCACATGTTTACAATTGTGCACAATTAGCTTGAAAGGCTGATATTTGAATGTAATCCATTAGTTTTACTTTTTTTTTTTTTTAAAAAAAAGGAAATTTTATTCTATTGCTATATTGAATACTACAAATACAGAAATAACATCAATTTCATATCTATTTGAAGCAAAGTAGATACAACCTTCTCCCATGTTGTTCTTGTGATATAGCTCGGAGCAATGAATCAGTCCCTCTTCATGATTTTCTGCATGATGTTCTTAAATTTATTACCATGCAGGTCTCATCCCTTCAATTGTTACTTTACATCTGATACCCCACAGGCCATAATTCACAAAAATTGACAGTCTAATGTCCATAAATAGACCCTGACCTATATAGTCTTTAATTGATTTATAGTTTCCATTCATATTGCTGTACCATTCATGAGTTATCAATCTGTAATTGGACATAGTGAAACATCTAAGAAAAATGTGGTCAATTGATTCCTCCTCTCACACATCTGGCACAACAGGATTGATCTTCTTGAGATTTTTCCTTGCCTCAATGAACCAAAATTTTGATCTCGAAATCAGTTGCTGATTGGTAGTCCTGAGAGACCCTTTGTTTATGTTATTTTCCCCATGTATTATTTTATGTGCATTCAAGTATTTAATTTTGGATATAATTGGATTTTCCTTCAGGTTGCTAACTTTCTGAATTTTATCAAATAATGAATTCCACCATCTATTGCTAGTGGGTGGCAGTCTATCCATTGGTGTGACAATTTCTTGATATGAAATAGTCGAGTATTTGTTTTGAAGCCAGAATAGTAGGTTATAGTTTCTCTGGAATATCATGATTTTGATACAATGGAGTAAACGGCCATTGAGAATTCTGGGCATTTGGAGTTTTTGAAGGCTGATGGCAGCAATCTTTCAGCCCCAGAATAGTTTAATGCATAGAGAGTTTAATTTTTTTGATAAATTTTTGGGAGGGGCAGATATCAGATAGGAAATAGTTAATTTTTGGGAATATCAACAAGTTTAGAAGTCTTACCTTACCATGAAGTGAAACATATATTTTAGAAAGGGAGGTTATTGTATGGGAAATATCTGTTAACAGGGATTCTTCAATTTCTCTTCTCATAGCACTATTCGATTTTGAAAGATTAAAGCCTAGGAATTTCTGTGGGTATGCTTTAAAATTTGATGCAATTTTCCTCCCAGTTAGCAAGCTCCAGGAGGCTGATTTGTCCTTATTGAATTTGAGTTTGTATTTGTCTGAGTACCAATTTAGTATCTTCTCTAGTTTAGTGATATATTTTTTGGATGGCAGACAGATGAATATGTTGTCCATATAACTGAGATGTTTAATCTCCCTTCCCATGGCAAGTACAAACACTCCAGGCAATCTCCATCAATAATGGGTTGACATAGACTATAAAATATAGTTCACTAAGTGAAGATCCTTGAGGAATAGAGATGGAGGGCTTAAACCCAGGCACAATTTTCCCATTTATTGTGAAGTAGATGATTCTGTTGGCTAATAGATTTGCAATCATTCTCAGGTAATCATTCAGCACCCCATATTCCTGGAGAATGTAAATCAGAATGTCTGACCTGACTGAGTCGAATGCCACCATGGTGTCAATTTGGACAGCGATCAGTTTCAACATCCTCCAGGCTCTTATAACATCAATAAGGAGCTTCATTTGATCAATGGCATTAATTGATGATTCCCCTTTTTTGCATATTGATTAGTAGATATGTATTTATAATTTTTTTACTTGAATTTGATCCTTAATTAATTGTTCTATGATTTTGATTAAAAGGGGAATCATTGAGATAGGCCTCATATTATTTAAGTCATGTCTTCTGTCTTTTTCTTTAGGAATGGTATGAGAGATATTGGATACAAGTTGTTAATCTGTTGACTTCTCTCTGTTAAGTGGTTTATCATGGCTTTGATTATTGGTACTGAATATTTCTCTAGATGTAGAAGGACCAACTTTGGTATGCCATGTATATCTGGGTGAACCCTTTCTGCACATAGACATACAAATTTACTCAACACATGATGAATTAATTTTTTAAGGGCAGTTTAAATGTAATTAGCTGTTTTAATGAAAGCTCAATAATTATATATAATAGGTAAAGCTTTGAATATAACTTTTTATTAAACTTTTTATATTTATAATATTATCTTTTGACAATTTAATCTAAATATGTAATAATAAAAAAAGTATTTTAAAAATCCTTTAATATAAGTACTTTATTATTATTTATGATAGCACATTAAGTCAGTCAATAGAAATTTATATAAATTTATGTTTCAATTCTTTGTAGTCTAATCTTATAACAAAGTAATATTTTTTAAAAATTATAATTTTGGAAATTTTTCAAGTGATCTTAATATGAGATGTATCAATATTTGCAGCTTTTATAAAATGATTAAATTTTTTATGTGTTTTCTTTGGGGAGAGGGGCGGAAAGAGTTGCTATATTGATCTTAAATTTTTCAGTGCCTTATACACCAAGGTGTCCTCCATTTTGGTCTTGAAGAGTTTGCATCAAGCAAATTTCCCTTATTTCATGTAGCTGTATTTATATAAAATATAGATTTATAAATCATAATACTACCACTATCTACTGATTTATTATTGCTACTAATATCATTATTGTCATTATTTCTATCAGTGTAATAAGTAATTTGTCAAGTATGATAATCTAGTCAAATTGTATGAGGCAGGCCATTTTTAAATCACATTTTATAGGTCCCTTCTACTTTCATGGTTTTCAGGGGAATTCCTACATAGGTGTTGCATTACCTAAACATAAATCTTTTCCAGATAAAACTGCTGTCTTGAATCCTGTTTCAAACTTTGTTTATTAGTGATTGTACTATCTCAAGCAAAGATCACAACTAAGGATTGTCAACTTATTAAGCCTGCCTTCATCATTGATTTCTTAATTCTTGAGGGCTTAGTTAAAAAAAGGGAAATTGGAATCAGAAATTCTGTGACTGTAGTTAAAGGATGAAATTGTGATTGTATAATCAGACAAACACATTGTCACAGTATGTGTAGAGATATTATTGATGGCATGAGAGGCTCATGATAACCATCCCTGTAATGATTTAAACGACTGAAGAAAAAGACAGAACAGACTGTATCAGAAACAGTAGTTAGCCTTTGATGAATCAACATTCTATCCTACAAGACAGCAGGAAATACTTTTGGTTGGACCCTTTTTATATATAGTTATTGTATATATTTAAAGATCATTCCACTGAAATATGACGTCTGTGAAATATGTCAGTAGCCTGAGTGCAGCACAATTATTTCAATATCTAAAGATTTAGGTGTTTTCTAGAATCAGTAATTTAAATTGATATCAAAAAACTTTAGCATAAAATACCAGTTTTATTTGATAATTCCAAATGATATTTTAATTATAAAACTTATTCAAACTTCAGACTCTGCTACTTATTGTAAGAGCCCCACCATCCATCTCTCAACACTAGCACTCTAAATATAAATGTAATTGTTTTAATATCATAATATAGTTTGTAGTAAATTTTGGGATTTTAGTAAGTTTGTATATTTTCTAATGCTGTCACACTTCTAGATTTGAATTCTATTGTTATAAAATGTTTACTTTGCAGTTCTTTTTTATAGTCGTGCTGTTCTTCAACTTCATAAAAGCCAAGGCTTTCATAACCTGGGGCAAATGAGATGGCCACTTGTTTTATGTCTTCTGCTGGTTTTTTTTATCCTCTTTCTTTCACTATGTAAAGGTGTCAAAAGTTCTGGAAAGGTATGTTTATTTTTTAATACTTTAATTAATCAAAATTTTAAAACAATAGCAAGTGCATAAAGATTTTTAATAACTACATAATTATGTAAAATGTACAATGAATTCTTGATCCATTGTTTTTTGAGAGGTCAGATAAAAGAAACAATAGATATGTAAAAATAATAATATGTAAGTTTTTTCAAAATTATAGATGAGAAACAATTTGATAACTATTCACTGAAATACAATTTAAATAAAGTATATTTTAATTATAGTTTCAAATGCAACTTAGATCATGTAATTCAAACATTGTACATTTATTATTTACAAAATGTGTATATAAATCAAAGTTATCATTAATTATGTGTTGTCAATAAATTGTGTTTAATAAATAATCTTATCTAATCCTTAATTTATTGTAAAAAGTAATACAAATGATATTTATTTGTTTATGACAATTTTTTTAATTACAATTACTACTGAAAATGAAAGATTTTTATTAGAGAGCATAAACCACTCTTTTAAAATTATTAAGACTTTTTTAAAATAGAAAACTGAAAACAAAAATTTAATTTTTTAAAAATTATTATTAAACAATTGTGAATAAAATAAAAATCCTCTCTTTTATTATAATAAAATGGCAAGTGGTTAGACATTAGTGGATAAAATTGCCTTTTTAAAGTTTAAAAATAAAATAAAATAATTATTATATTAGGATTAATAAAGAGATAGAGAAAAAATATGAGTGTTATTATTATTATTTGTATAAAATAAAAACAATTTTTTTAAAAAAAAAAAAGAAAATGCAACAAAACTGTGTTTTATTAAAGATATATGACAAAAAAAAATAGTTTGAAAATAATTGTATATTTTTATAACATATATTTCTATGGCACTAGATTTGAGACAAACGAAAGGAGATGAATACTAAAAAATGATATAATATGCATATCTTGTGGAATGAGAGCTCACTGTATATACTATCTTATATCTAAATTAAATAATGAGATAATAGAGTTTGCTTAAAATACACTCATTCCTGGTATGAATACCTACAAGTATGTATGTGTGTGTATACATAATGGTAGCATTATATGCGCTAGTAATCAGAAAAAAGATAAATTAATAAAGTAGTTGGGTATTAAAAATCATATATTCCATAAAATAAATAAAAGATTGGATATCTAAATGCATTATCAGAACTTATTATGGATTTTGTATAATAACTCAAGTATATAATATTTAACCAATGTGTATACATATATGGAATAATGAACACATTTAAAATAATTATATAAAGACAATCTTTCATTTTAAGGTTTTCAACTTCAGTTTTTTTAAGATTAAAATATTTTTTAAAGATTAAAAAAAAATATAACTTCAGTTAAGTTATTTTTTTCTTTAATCAGTTTGATCAATTAAATGAGTTACCAAAAACTGATGAAAAATCAAATTTATTAGCACATCTAGTCGCTAAATCAGCATGCTTATTTTTCATTGCAGAAAATGCACACTACCCTAGTAGACAGACAAGATATACAGATTGTGAAGAACTCTTGTTAATTATTGGAAAAGTTTTATTTCTGATGCCTTCCTACTCTAGCTGATATTAACTGAATTCCACTCTCAGCTGTTTCACTCGGAATTCCAATAATTAACAAGAGTTCTTAAAAAAAAAAAAGTTAGATTAGAGTTTATTGGTGAAAAAAACAGGATTAAGAAATGATAAAATTATCATTATAATTTCGTTTTTCAATTATAATCTTTAAAATGTTATTTAGCACTGGTTTGAATTGAGCTATCTGAGAATATACTCATTAAGAAAGAAGAATATAGAGCCATGAAAATTTTTATAACTTGTTTACTATTATACTACAAGATAAGATATATTTCAGAGTTTATAGATTGTTTCCAATGAAGACTTGCATAAAGTAAAAATAATCCAACAAATTAAAATGAAAATGATGTAATGAACAAAATTAAGCTTTAAAGAAATAGCAAGGAAGATTAGCCTG
The DNA here is from genome assembly GCA_028023455.1 of Epiperipatus broadwayi. NCBI lineage: Eukaryota > Metazoa > Onychophora > Udeonychophora > Euonychophora > Peripatidae > Epiperipatus > Epiperipatus broadwayi. Next base: position 48,751 of record JAQFVV010001366.1, on the reverse strand, counting down.
CTTAGTAGTCATTCTGATCAATGGCAAAAATATGATTTAGTAAAATTGTGTACTGATAAAAATATAGTTTTATAAAATTAAACAAAGCTGAATTGTGAGAGGTAACACTGATATGGTTTCATTGAAAATTTGGTAAGGCCTTAATTTTTATTGCATCTTTTAAATACTTTAAGATGCTAGCTAGCATTTATTAATAATAGATTAATTAATTAAAATACTTTCCATAATAATAAATTTTTTATCCACTTTTGGAAATTTTATAAAATTGACATTTTTTCACATATATATTTTCATATAATTTGTTTTTAAAAAATAAATATGTACTTTACTGTAAAGGCAAAAATATTTGAAGCACAATTGGATGGATTTATTATAAATAAAAAGTGAAAGAACAATATTGTAGAGGTTGATAGTGCATCAGAGAGAAAGGTAAGACTGGTTATTCAACTTAATAAAAGATACCAAATTCAGATAATTCAAATTTATGTCCCAATAAGTTCTATATTTGGAAAAAAAAGTAGAGTATTTTTATATGGATACCAAAAATGTTTTTGCTCAAACAAAACAAGATTTTAAAATTGTCATGGGAGATTTTCATGCTAGAATTAGAAGATGAATGAAAAATGAAAGTGCTGTGAAGAAATTTGGTTTTGGGATAGAAATGACCATTGACACCAACTTGTGGAGTTTGCAGAAAAAGAAAAATAATATGAAATTTTCTTTGAGATAATTGCTAAATGGAAATGTACACAGAAGCATTCAAATGAAAATACAGTAGAATTGGATTATAATTTGATTAACATAAAATATGTATTTCATGATTGTAATGCTCTTCAAAAATTCAACACAGGAAATAAGCATCAATTAGTGAGATATAAAATATGTGTTAATGCAAAACTAGAGAGAGAAAAAATATTAAGAAAAACAATATTTACAGTAGATATTCTTAACCTTCAGAAACATTACAATAAAGTCAAATTAGAACTTTCAAATCATTTTAAAATATTAACAGATTTTGAAAATGGTTCACATGTGAACTGATACACAAAAGCAGCAATTTACCAGCAAATTTTATATTGAGATAAGACAATGAAAAAAATATATAAAAATGATCCATTAAGAATAATTGAATATGTAGAGTTCTGTATAATGGTACATAAAAAAGTTAATAATGATTTAAGAAAATATAGTTGTGAATTAATAAAGTAAAAAAAGCTATAGAAAGGAATGAAAATCTTAAAAGTGGAAAAGTACATCTTGGAATTGGTAGAAAACCTATTTCTACAATAAGAAGAATAGATAGAACTATTGCAAAAAAGACAGATGACATCATGAAAATGTGTGAAAGAGTTCTATGAAGATTTATCTAGCAATAATGAACAAGAAAACAAAATATCCCCTACATTTGCTAGATCTTCTGAATTGTCTAATCTTTTAAATAAAGAAATGAGACATGCGATTAAATCTATGATAAAGGGAAAACTTTCTGGTAATGATGGAATTATAATCAATGTCTTAAAAGAAGCAGCTGAAAAAAATAAATAAAAATGTTGGCAAAGTTATATACCAAATATTTAAATGATAAAGATGTACTAGATCAGTGAAAGAATGAGTAATAATTTTGATATTTAAAAAAGTTGATAAAGAAGATATTAGAAAATGCAGACTTATATCTTTTATCAGTTCTATAAAAAAAAATTTACCAAGATAATTACAATTTGTTTATAGCAAATTTTGGATATTAATCAATCAAAAGAACAAACAAAATTTAAAAGTGATTTTAGCACAATCGATCACATTCAAGTATTCACAGAAGTTATAGAAAGAACCAATAAATACAAGTTACCATTATGCTTTGGATTTGTAGATTATGAAAAGGTGTTTGATTCTAAAGCATTTCTTCAGTGATTAAAGCATTGAATCATCAAGGTATAGACCCAGGATTGTGTTGTATTCTAAAGAATATTTATAAAAGTGCCATAGTAACATTTAGATTACATAATGAGACTAGAAAGATTAATATTGAGAAGGTGTACAACAGGGTGACTTTATCTTTTCAATACTTTTTACAGCAGTTTTACAATAAATATTTTATGGAGTAAAATGGAAAATTAAGGAATTAAATATAAATAGAGATTATTTACGACATCTAGGTTTTGCAGCTGATGTGGTTCTTCAGAGCTTCACAAAATGTTGCAAGAGATGTAAATGATTTTAAAAAATAAAACCAAAAATAAATGATTAAAAAACTAAAGTAATGTTTAATGGATTTTCTCAAAAGAAAAAAAGAAAGATTGATAATGATGAATTAGAAGAAGTTAACAATTGCAAATGCCTTAGTCACATTAGTAATAAAGATGAAAATGTAATGGATGAAATTAATCATTGAATTAAACTTGGATGGAGTGCTTTTGGTAAAAATAATTTAACATTAAGAGAAAATATGTCTATGTGTTTGAAAAGAAAGGTTTTTAATTCCACTTCTTACTTTTGTATCTGACATTGGATCGCATAAAAGAAGAGCAATACAGATACCTCTGATCACTCAACAAAGTATAAAGTGATGTATGTTAGGAGTAATGAGAAGACATCAGAAATGAAATATATAGATGAGAGAACAAACAAGTAATATTAATATTATTGAAAGAATTAAGAGATTGAAGTGGAGCTGAGATGGATATATTGTTAGAAGTGATGATATTAAATGGATAGGTAAAATCTTAAAATGGATTCCAAGAGATTTTTAAAAAAATAGAAAGAGATTACATGTGAGGTGGATGGATGAAATAAAGAAGGTTGCTGGTATGATGTGGAGAAGAGAGTCTAAAAATAAGAGAAAGTGATTAAATTTGAAAAGATGTTCATCCTATAGTGGATCATTAGTGATGTTCATCTTATAATGGATCAATAGTGATTAAAAATGATGAATTTGTTTTATTATGAGATATTAAATAACACATTTTTATTTCATAAAATATGTATATAATTAACAAATAATTTTATTTAGTATGTGTAAATTCTTTGAAGAGGCTAATGGGATGCTAAGTGAAGTATAAACCTAGTTAGAGATGTATGCAAATAGGCACACAATGTTGGGATAATGTATATATTCATAAATGCATCCACCATATAAGCAAATTGAACATATTTAGAGTTTAATGAAACGTGATACTTATACACTTTGAGCTTTTTTTGTTTATTATAAGTTATTAATTTATTAAATTGTTTTTTAAAATTATTTCATTAAAGAATAGTAATTGCATCCATTCACTATTTAATTTTTAACTTGATTGCAGAGCACAATTTACTTATGTGACTATGTGTCATTCAATGTATATAAAAATAACCAAGTGCTCCAAATTGTGCTAGATCATCTTTAACCCATTACAATACAATAATTGTTTATGGAGCAATAGGGTTAGATAAATCAGTCCTTTAAATCCAGAAAAACATAGCACCAGTAGATATAAAAACATACTTTTTAAAAAACAAATAAAACTGATATGTGCTAGCTAATATTTTCATTATGGTAAAATCCAGATGAATAATTAAATATGATTATTACTATAAAAATATAGCCAATACATCAATACCCATGTATATTAATGCAAAAAATTGTTCTGGAAGTGATTTAGATACTTACTAGTATTGTGTTGGAGAAATATAATATTGGTTGCGAGCATTTTACTTTTTTGATTCTTTAATAAGTAATTGATTGTCTGCTATATAATGATGGCTAATGTAAGGTATGATCATTAAATGAACATTTACCTGTAATACTACTATTCTCTATCACATATTAGACCTATAGTGCTTTTTCACATACATATTCAGAATGCTGATAATTGTAAATCTGGCAAAAAAAAAACATGTAAACATGATCCATTTTGATGAATTTATCATTTGAAGTTTGTAGAAGATGGTGCTGCAGGTTTAATACATATTGCAGATCTATTATGTAAGTACCTAAATTTAGTATTATTATCAATTTCCATGGTATTCTTAATCTCTAAATTTTATTTATGCCTTTACTTTATTTTGAAGCTAATGCAAATATGTATTTTTTTTTTTTTTTTTTTTTTTTTTTTTTTTTTTTTTTTTTTTTTTTTTTTTTTTTTTTTTTTTTTTTTTTTTTTTTTTTTTGGGGTTTTTTTTTTTTTTTTTTTAAATTTTTTAAATTTTTTTTTTTTTTTCAAAAAAAAAAATTATTTTAAGTAGGGTGTTATGATGAAAGTTGCATTGCGTTTGTTGCATCTATTCATTGTGTTACTCTTAATTATGATAATCATAATATAAAACTTTAAACATTCATATTATAAATATAGCTTTACTTCTCAGTATATGTAAAATATATAATTGTTAATTAGAGAAGATATTAATTAGTATTAAAGTTTATCGGCTTAACGTTTTCGAGGATCCATGCCTCATATTCATAGCCTTCATAAAATGTATAATAAAATATGCAAATACAAATATTCAAATAAGCTAGTATTACATAGCCCATTTCTTCAAGATCTTGAAGCAAGTATCCTTTCTATTAATGGCATGGATGTTTCCATTGATGTAAAATGCCTCCTTTATTTTTCTTTTGTGATCATTTGATTCTGAGCACAATATTATGGGATTGGTGGGTGTGAAGTTGTGTCCAGATTGTTTAGCATGCTCCAAGAATACAGAGGATGTGTTGCTGTTTTTCTGAGCTCTGTTAAATGTGTAAATATGTTGACCCAGTCTAGTATTGATTGTAGCTTTCGTTTCACCATAATATATAACATGGCATCCAGCCTGAGGGCAGGCAATAGAGTACACCACATGTGGGGTGAATGATCGATCAATGTGGTCTTTAGAGTTGTTAAGCAATCTATTAGAATTAGGTGGAGTTCTAAATGCTATGTTAAATTTATCGTTTAATGCTTTCATTAGTTTGTTAGATATTTTAGGAATGTAGGGGATTGTTATTCTAGGTAGATTGGTGTGATGTACGTTATTGTTTATTGTATTATTAAATTTTATGATTTTATTTTTAATAGCTTTGAATTTGAACCCTGCTGCTAATAGATCTTTAATATAGTTGTTTATGTTTTCTTTCCTGTCTGCTTCATATTTACATAAATAAAAGTTTCTAAACAAAAATGCATTAAGGCCATTGTACAGTAAATATAGGCCATAAGATTATTAGAATTGGATAAAGAAATGGCATCCATATTGTTGTAGTGAACTATCTAGCTTGTATATGGTTCATTATTACCAAATTATAAATGTTTGCAGTTTAGAATATATACATGTTCTCAATGCTGTGTTTCCATGCCACAGCTATCACATTTTATTATCTTTTATTTCATCCATTACAATTTATATATATATATGAATTATTATTTTTGGGAATAAACCATGTGTTATTTTGCATTACAAACCGATATTTTGACAAACTAGCATCTGCTATTGTCAAGATTGACTTTTGAAAGAAAAATAATTAGATCTCAAACAGTAACGTGACCTAGTGTGAGATGAGAAATGAGATTCAACTTGAAGTAGTTCACCATTCACAATATGAGGTTTATTAAAATGTTTATTTCCCTCAGTTTTTTCACCTATTAATTTTAAGTTAATATTAGAAGACAGAGATAAAATGAAAGGTTTCCACATAGCTGGAATACGTTGTGCTTCATCAGCCCTATTTAAACCAGTAGGTCTCTTTTCAGTTTGTAATGCAAAATAACACATGGTTTATTCCCAAAAATAATAATTTATCTATATCATACAACTGTGAAGACATTAAATATAATATTATATATATATATATAACTGAACAGAAAATAACAGACGCTTCCAATGAGTTATATAATATAAATAAATTCTCAAAAAACAGATTATATCACCTCTTTTTTAGCATTTATTATTATTATTTATGCTTAATTTATTTATATAATTTTAAATGAGGTAATGAACTTGATTTATGGATTATATATATATATTTATACAAAAAGTGATGAATCACCATTTAAATATTCAGAAGATCAAGCTGACCTTTAGTTTTAACAACTTCTAAATATGAATTGAATACTCAGTGTTTAATATATATAAATAATAAATAACTTAGATATGTAATTGAACAAGAAATAACTGAAGCTTCCAATGAGTTATATATATAACATAAATAAACTCTCAAAAGACAGATGATACAACCAGATTTGTTGTTCATGCTTAATTTATTTATGTAATTTTAAATGAGTGAATTTGATCTATTAATTTTAGGTATTTATATAATAAGAGATAAAAATCACTATTTAAATATCCAGAGGATCAAAGTTGAGCTTTACTTTTAATGACTTCCAAATACAAAATGAAAACTCAGTTTTTAGTATATATAAACAATAAATGACTCAGATTATATGTAACTGAAGAGGAAATACCTGAAATGAGTTAGATAGCATAAATAAACTCTTGAAATACAGACAATATGATCTATGTTTAGCATTTATTATTATTTATGCTTAGTTTATTTACACAGTTTTGAATGAGAGAGTAAATTTGGTCTATTGATTATGTGTATTTAATGAATAAATGTTAAGAATCACCATTTAAATATTCAGATGGTCAAAGCCAAGCTTTAGTTTTAACAATCTCTAAATCTAACCTGAAAACTTGGTTTTCCTATAGAAAGACATGCAATTAAAATGTTTGTTTTTATTCAGTCTGAATATTTAAATATTTTTAAAAAATATTTTGTGATGGTGTGATTTTTTGTATTTTCTAATTTTTGTCATCTCTCTTGTAAGGTTGTATGGGTCACAGCTACTATGCCATATGTTGTATTGACAATATTACTCATTAGGGGAGCTCTATTACCTGGGGCATTAGATGGTATCACTTATTACATGTGGCCAGATCTAACTCGCTTGCTTTCTGCTGAGGTAATAATTTGTTTTTTAATCCATATTTTAGAATTAAATTAAAATAGCATTCAAAATAATATTATCAGAAGTGTGTATATATATATTGAGATGTTCAGGTATCATTGCTTATCATACCTTTTAATGATATTAATTAATTTAAATCATTTATTTTGTAGAATGATAGGTTGATAAACATACATAATAATACATGAAATAAATGATTGTAAATATTGTTAAGACTCTTTAATTGTATTTTATAAATTTAAAATTTTTATTTCTTTAATTGTAAAAAAAAACAATATTTTTTTTAAATTTATTTTGAATACATTAATAGATTTATAGTAATAATTCAAAAATACGTTTACTTTCATTAAAAGGTAACTTTTACATGAGTTTCTTAAGGTCACATATAACATCCATAGTTACAATGTCAGCTATTAATCTATTTTCAATTTCTAGAAGTAGAAAATTTAATTTTAAAAATGATATTATAAATTATTTCTTGTTGTAATAGTTAGATGATAGAAGCTACTGGGGAAAAAAAAAATAGCAAAAAAATATCTTCAACCAATAGAAATTTAAAAAAAAAACAGAGTTGAAAGGATGATTTTTATTGCATTGTCTTACATTTATAATATAAAAATGCAATAAGTTTTTATTATTTATTTCTAAATACATGGGTAATACATTTCAAGTTTATTGAATTTTTAACTTTTTTAAAAATGAATTGATGAAGTAAAATTGTTGTAATCAGAGAATAAAATGTCTTCAATCAAAAACTGTCAAAAACATTTTTTTCAAAATTTTATTATTTTTTACAATTATGCATTCATTTTTTTTTTTTTAGTTTTAATTATTTGAAACTACACTTTAAGCAAATATTTAGAAAAAATATTAAATTTTGGAATAGCCATTATTTATTTATTTCAACACATTTTTATAGCATGACAACTATTGTGCTTTTTTTTTGACAATTTACTTCAGCTTATTGGTCATTTTTGTTTATGTAAAAAGTTCATTTATTGGATTTTTATTTAAAATGAAAAGTGTAAAAATTAGAGACTAAAAATAGAAATATGACTATATTCATTTGAACAGTACAACAATAAAAAAATCTAAAAAATAAAAAAATAGGTAATACAATGTATTGCTTTTATGTATTGTTTAAAAGATTAAGGTACTTCATTTATAAAACTAATTTTAAAACAATTCGTTTAATTACTTTTTGATATTTTAAAATAGTTAATTCATAAAATTAATTTGTAAATGTTCAAGATATGTTTTGAATAGAGAGAAAACACTTCTTATTTCTAGTAAATTATCTATCTAATTTTCTGAGTACATTCATTTAATAGATATCAATTTTTTGTTTTGTTTTTTATATAAATAATTAATTATTTTATTATATTACATTGGAAAGATACAAAAAGCTCCTCAATTTTGAAAAAAATTGTTTTATGATTTTATAGTTCAATTCAGTAGTAGTAGCAAAAATCTGCTATCTATAAAGGCATTAAGGCATAATTAAACTTAATCGCCACTTTTTACTGTCTTCCTATAATAACAAAAGTCTAAAATACTTTTATGGATTATTTGCTACTTATTTCTTATAAGTGAGCAAAGAAAATCATTTATTAAATTCAAAAGCTGCATTTATAATTTGACGAACAGACACTACTAACTACAGAAAGAAGTCTATTGAGGATTATATTTCAAGCATATAGAAAGCTTAATGAAAAAAAACTCAAATTAGTTTTTATATTGCCTAAATGCAATTGTGTGAATATATATATATGTTAAAACGAAGATTTGCACGGGTTAAATATATAAAATACATATTTTGGGGTCATCCAAAAACTTTTCAAAATATTTCATTCACACAACCATCCACAGAGTTATAAAAGCTGTGGATGGCTTGTGTGACCAAGTCAAAGCAGGTATTGTATTAAAGTTTTACGAACAAATATATATTTTTATATATATATATATATATATAGGGGATTTGAACCTAAACTTTCAATCTCCCTTCAGCTATCCAATCTATCTCATATAACTGATACACATGACCATGTACATGTGAAAAAGATAAATGATTCCCAATATATGTATTTCATACTGAACCAGTATTCATCATTTGGCCCAAATTATCATCTCCTACATACATATATAATCATTGTTCATTTTATATTGAAATAGCAAGTCTTCAAACTTTAACGAACAGGCTTCAATCTATTTCACAATTCAGCCTTTCATACCATTGAAAATCTGATGATGGAATGCCCAAATCCTTTGATGATGCCAATACTATTGTCATGCCCATGATGACCTTAAGTCATTCTGATACCTCATGTATAGGACCTTGTCCATTTAACTACACATAAGAGGGATGGACAGGATTTTCAAATCTCCTGTAATTACATCTAAATTCCAAGGATATAAAGTATACATGTATTTGAATGTTATATATATATATAATATTTTTTATTTGTTATTTAGTTGGAAATATTTATTATGTGGAGTTTTATATTAGTAGTCAATGAAGGTTAACTGCTCCAGGCTAAGAAATAGAATAAAACTGCTATGATATTACAGTTAACTTTGATTGGCTACTGTTCTAAGTAAAGGACTATTTAATTAGATAATTATAAATGGAAAAATTCCTTATATTATTTCCATATATATATATTGGAGATCTTAATTACAAAAGAATTATCCTCTTTTAAAAGATAAAAAATTCATCAAATTAAACCATCATAGATTTCATTAACTAAATCCACATCTTTTATGCTAAATAATTATCATGCAAGGAAGGTTTGCAATAAACTCATAAAATCAGGGATAAAAGAGCTTTATTATTGTTGTTGTTGTTATTGTTTTGATTACTATTACTATCAGCAGCAGCATCATATTTAAAATGTATTTAATTAATTTAGGTATTTTTAAGTATTTCTATCATAAATTGTATGTATTTGACATTTTCAATAAGCAAAATTAAACAAATAATGCAGTTTGCTAAAACTCCCAGATATAAACATTAAATATATGTTAAACAAAAAACAAAAAAAATTAAATAATAAAATTGCATTTTATGAAATAGTTAATTGGATTTATTTTATGAAAGGGGGGGGGATAGAATCTGATTTTTTTTCATAGAGAAATTATACTTTGTTAGGAACACATTTAGCAACTCTTTTATAAGATTCTCATACATATTGAGATGATTATGTGTCTCATGACATACAATAATACAGTAGGGTGTGTATATATATAAAGTTGAAAGGAAAAGAAAAATAAATGCAAACAACCCAACATTTTTTGTAGATATTTATTATATTACATAAAAAAATGATTTTAAATCAAATATTTAAAAAGGTGTATTTAATGTTGTAATTTGATTTTAATAATTAAAAAAGTAATCTAAAACAAGCTTGTTTTTATGTTATAATAGATAATTCTAGTAATTATAAATATACTCTATTTTTAAGTAGATTAAGAATTTTTTAAATTAAAGCTTATGATAAAATCCTACAATCTAGATAAAAATTTGTTTTTAATTAAGGAGAATTTAAAAAAGTCATTAACTTGTTTTTTTAAACCAAGATAAAGAAAGAAAAAATTACTAAATTATTGTTTTCAAATTCCTCCAACCAGTATAGAAGGTGTAAGGAAAGAAAAATTGGTTAGTTTTACAGCAATATTATTATGAAGTTATAATAGAAGGCAAAAGACAGGGTATCCAGCTGCTTCTAATGTCACAATGGTACAGTTCGAATTCACATGAAAGTAAATGCCACCTTTTATGTATTTCATAATTCATATTATGTATTAGACAGTAGGGCCTGAAGTCTAACAAATTACAGAGACTGAATGTAGTTGATTGAATGCCAACAGCTTCCTGATTTATATCTGTTCTGGAAATGTCAATAGAACAATATGCTACTCTATTATGGACATGATTATAATAGACCGGCTTATCAAGAGAGTCCATTTCTAATTAGCTTGCTGAAGGATTATCATGATATAATTTTATATCTATATTGCTTTATTTATATGCAAAAAATACAGGCAAAGGTACTGTGACATGTATATAAAGTACATACAAATATCAGTTGGCACAAAAGTAAATAATTTTTGACTAAATTATTCAACTAAAACTAAAATAATGAAAGAAAGTAATAAATTATCCTTTCCAGTTTATTTATTAAAAGGGAACCCTCAGATACTTTATGTATTGGAGATGAAAAACAAAAGAACTTTCAAGCAATATTTTAAATTAACTTACAATTAAAAGTAATTTGAAAAAAGGAAAACGTTTATACAGGATTTTTTTTCAAAGATGGAAAACTTTCTGTAACCTTTTAAAATGCATTCAATAAAAGTAATTACAATTAGTAAAAGAAATATTTTATTAGATAAGTTTATTTATTGACTAATAAAATATCATTACAATATAAATGTCAGTTCAGTGGCTGAAGTCTTTATCTATTTCAGAAATGCAGAGCATTATTCATTCTGTTATCTATCAGATGCCTATCAAATCTCTAAAAAAATTGATAAGTACTGTGACAGAATGGGTTCGAACCCAGTCACAAATAATATTATTTAATTGGTAAACATATGTAGACATAGATATATATAATATTTAATTTTTTTTATTACGTGGTGGTGGTTATAAATACACAAACATGGGGGGAGGGACCCTGTCATTTTGAAATGATATATATGTGCATGTGACAAATGCGTGTATGAATGGATTAAGTAGTGAAAAGAGAGAAATGAGATTTTTTTTGTTTCACATTTAAAAAACTAGAGGTTTTTGGAAGAATGAGATTCCATTTTTCTGTTATATACAATAGAAGCTATGACACAAGTTTTCACATGTCTAACAGATCTGGTTAGTCCATATTGAAAATTGGAAGTGAGATAGAAAAGAAGCTTTTAAACAAATGGAGGGGGCTATAAAAGCAAGCCACCCAGAATGCATTTGGTCTCTTTGGTCCAGTAGAGATACAACAGTGAACATCTAAAAGGGTTTCAAATATTTAGCTTATATAATGGCAGATTCTTAAGAAATGTCGGGGTAAGAGAAGGCCGCATCAGATTCAAATCCCTAGTTCCAGCCTGCTGCATCTGCCTCAACCAATAAAACCATGATGCCTCGAAACAACCCATTATTCCCAATGTGGAACCAAGATGAACCTCGTCAGCCAACGAACATGAAGATCTCAAACCTTTACCATGAATTGCTGGATTTTACATGTGGAACGGAAGATCCAGGTAAAGAACTTTAATAGCTGATTTGTATTTTTCTTTATGAAAAGGAAATTGTGTACTTACTATAATAAGTGAAAGTGATGTACAAACTAATTTAATAAGGTTTCCTTAAAGCCTTGTCCCATTACGGACATAATAAAGTAATTAGTGGCAGAAATCATGTGATGGAAACTTTTTCGTAGTATCGACCTTCACTACTTGAGTTACATATGAGAGATCTATTGGAAAGAATGGCGTATGTGTGCGATTTGAAATGACAGAGTAATAAATACATTGTTTTTATAATATTAAAAAAATATACAAAGAAATTAATATAAAGAAATTAGAATGCTGAATTAGTTATTTATTTATAAATCCATTTTTATTTAGTTTTTTTTTTTTTTTTATGTTTTAAAAAAAAAGAAAGAACTCTTAACCCCATTCATGGCTACTCCCAGCTATGATGCCACCTGACCATGAGACTGAGCTAGCTGATGGTCAAAACCTCTCTTACATTACGTAAATAGTGTTCTTGTTGGTAATATATCCACTTCGCATAATTCTTATATTCATATAGGATTGGCACTTGGTGTTCTTTGGACCGACCATTAATATACGTTGGGGATATATTACAGTTGTGAGAATGAATCCATAAGTTTGAATAATAATATTTTAGGTCAAAACCACTTAATTAAATAAAAATACAAAGGCACGTATATTGATACATTGTAGATATATATTCAAGTGTACACCTGTCTAGTGAGATGCAAGGATTTTGTTGTAGTATCTAGTTTGAGGTATGAACTCTCTTTTGGTTATACATGTATATTATGTAAAATATTGTTAGGTTGGTGTTTCATTTCTCTTTTCTTTTTGCCCATAAGAAGAGATATGAGATGATTGTGTGTTATGTATACAACAACATAGTAATGTGTGCATGTATATATATAAATATGAAATGAAAAATAGAAATAAACACAAACAAAATTTTTTGTAGATATTTATCATATTACACTGGCATAACAATTAAGAGTTAAATAATTTTTAATTTAAAAATATTATTTTACATCAAACATTTAAAAAGGTATATTTAATGTTTTATTCTGATTTTGATAATTAGGTTTATGTTATAATAGATAATATCAGAATTATAAAATCCCTCTATTTTTAAGTAGATTAAGAATTTTTTTAAATTAAAGCTTGTAATAAAATTCTACAATGTAATGTTTTTCAAAGAATTACAAATACTTTTTGTAAAAAAATTGGCTTTAATTAAGCTCAATTAAAAAGTTATTAAATTGTTTTTATAAAATCAAGATAAAGAAAAAAACTTTATTCAATTATTGTTTTCAAATTCCTCTTTCCAGTATAAAAGGTGGAAGAAAATAAAAATTGGTTAGTTTTACAGCAATATTATTATGAAATTATAACTGTAGGTAAAAGACAGGGTATCTAGCTGCTGCTGATGTCACAATGGTAAAGTTTGAATTCACATAGAAGCAAGAACCAGTTTTTGTGTGGTTCATATTCCATATTGTGTACTAGATAGTATGTCTGAAGTCTATCAAATTATAGAAACTGAATGGAGCTGACTAAATGTCAACAGATTCCTAATTTATACCTTTTCCTGAAATGTCAATAGGACATTATACTATTCCATTATAGACATGATTATAAAGGACCAGCTTATCAAGACAGTCCATTGCTAAACAGTTTGCTGAAGGTTTATCATGATATAATTTTATACCTATGTTTCTTTATTTATATGCAAAAAAGCACAGACAAAGATACTGAGGCATGTATATAAAGAACATACAAATATCATTTGGTTGCAAAGGTAAATAATTTTTGATTAAATTATTCAACTAAAACTAAAATAATGAAAGAAAGTAATAAATGATCCTTTCCAGTTTATTTATTAAAAGGGAACCCTCGGATACTTTATGTATTGAAGATGAAAAACAAAAGAACTTTCAAGCAATTTTTTTAAAAACATTTATAATTAAAAGTAATTTGAAAAAAGGAAAACATTTATACAGGACTTTTTTTCAAAGATGGAAAACTTTCTATAACCTTTTAAAATGCATTCAGTAAGAGTAATTACAATTAGTAAAAGAAATATTTTATTAAATAAGTTTATTTATTAACTAATAAAATATCAATACAATATAAATGCCAGTGTACACACAAATTTTGATGGGTACCCATATATATTAAAATTAGTCATCAACCATGCATATGTTAAAATTCATTAGTGTATTATTAAAATGAATGAATGTTTTTGTGATTAATTTATGACAATATAAGTATGTTAAACACATCTGTTTGCTTATATACATGCATGTCATGTAGACACATATATATTAAAATCAGTCAACATTTATGAATAATTAAAATGAATTGATTTTATAAGTTTATGAAAATTCAAATATGTTCATTTTATATTATACACCACATCAGTGTACTTATATAGATGTGTGTCTTATAGAACCACATACATATTAAAATAAATTATATATTATAAAAAAGAATTTTTATGATTGGTTTATAACAATTCAAAAATATTAATTTTAAATTATTATACAGCACATCTGAGTGCTTATTTACTGGTGTTTTGTATAAACCTATTGAAATATATGTAAATTACAATGTAAGAGTATTTTTTCTATTATTTTAATCAATATTAGAATGCTAAATTTATATTTATAGCATAGTTAACAGACTTTAACTTCATTTTATTATTATTATATCTAATTAATAAATTTATATTTTATTAAGTTATTTTATGAATTTATTTAATCCCAAAATAGGTTTTTAATATTATATGTTGGTATTATCTCTTGCTCCCAGTAATAGTTTATACAGTTCTTGCTTTCTGAGCTGTATTAGAGCATAACATTTAGTAATATGGATTAGGGGTTTAGGTTGGAGTTTGAACTTCAGTTAAACCTGGATGACCACAAAGGTACATCTTTTAAAGTTTACACACTCCTTTTTTTGTTATTAATTAAAAATTAGATATAGTTGGCCAGTACATTAAAGATACTATATGATCAGGGAATTGATGATGATAAGTATGGTTGTCTCAGAATTATTTGAATTTTTTATATTCTATCAAATTAGCACCAGAGTTTGTTCATCCAAATTATTGTGTTGTTTTGCTGCCCTAAGTTTGTCAGTGAGTAAAAATTAGCTTGGTCTATAGTATACCCATTTATAAGGTTGACTGTTGATTTTTTTATTGTTGATCCTTCACAATGAATGATTATTTTTCTCTAAGCTTAATAATTAGTTCTTTTCTGATCTCTCAAGCTTATTATATTCACTATCATTTTTTTCATATTTAATTATACTTTTTTTATTTGATGATGATGATGGTTTCCTATATTTTCATAATTCATTCCTAATTTGGTGTACTATTACAAAATGCTATCCAAGTGTGGAACTAATAATCATCAAGTACTGATGGCCATTATTACAAAATTGCCACTCAACTTGATCGGAAATATAACCACATGTGAAAAAGAAAAAAATATGTATTTTATGCAAAGTTAATATAAAAACATTACTGTTAAATGTAACAAAAGTATTCATAATTAAGATATAAAATAGTGGTTAATGTATATTTAAGAAATTCATATTTAAAGTTAAATAGAAAATCTATGATTTTGAAGGTTGGATTTGGTTTTTGACTGTTGGGGTTTGTATAGCTGTACTTTTAGTTTTGATGATGGATGGAAGGTTTTGTCATTGGCTTGAAAATACGTTTTCTTGCAACTCTGAAGTGTGTTCTATCCCAGGTATTCCTCTAACCAACTTTCTGATTTTTATATTTCCTATTGTTTATCATGGTTTTAGTAATGTTGTTTTGTCATAATTCTCAGCCTCTAGGTCTCTAAAATAGCAGCAAGGCATAGTTCTATATTTTCTAGATATTAAGACTCAAAGGAGTAAGGTTTTGCAAAGATGTTTGCATTATTTTTTATTTTGGATTGTGATGGCTTATTGTGTCTAAATTGAGGTGGCTGTCTTCATGTTCATACTGCATTGTGTACTTATAGTTCACTGTCTAAAGTCCTTATCTTCTCAGAATTGCAGATCTGTATTCATTCTATTAACTGTAAGATACCTGCCAAATCTCTAAAAAACTGATAAGTACATATTTTGAGATATGAACTCTGTTTTCATTATACATGTATATAATGTAAATATTGTTAGGTTGATATTTCATTTTTCTTTTTTTCCTATGAAGAGAAATGTGAGATGGCTCTATATCTCATGGCATACAACAACATAGTAGTATGTGTGCACATATACACCGAAGAAAGGAAAAATAGAAATAAATACAATTTTTTTTGTAGATATTTATTATCTTACCCTGGAATAACAGTTAATAGTTAAATAATAATTTTTAATTTAAAAAATATTATTTTACATCAAACATTTAAAAAGATCTATTTAATGTTTTTTTTTTAATTTGATTTTGATAATTAAATAAAAAAAATAAAACAAGCGTGTTTTTATGTTATAATAGATAAAATCAGTAATTATAAAATGTCTCTGTTTTTAAGTGAGTTAAGAATTTATTAATTAAAGCTTATGATAAAATCTTATAATCTAGTATTTTTCAAAAAATTAAAAATACTTTTAGATAAAAATTTGGTTTTAATTAAGGTGAATTTAAAAAAAGTCATTAAGTTTTTTTTAAAGCAAGATAAGTACTCAATTATTGTTTTCAAATTCCTCCAGCCAGTATAAAAGGTAGAAGGAAAGAAAAATTGACTACTTTTATAGCAATATTATTATGATAACTGAAGACAATGTTCAAAGTATCCAGCTGCTGCTAATGTCACAACAGTAGAGTTTGAATTCACAAGGGAAAAGGTCCAGATTTTATATGGTTCATATCCCATATTGTATACTAGAGTGTGCCTGAAGTCTATAAAATTATAGAAACTGAAGAGATCTGAAACAATGCCAAGAATTTCCTGATTTATATCTTTTCTGGAAATGTTAATAGAACATTGTACTACTCTATTATGGACATGATTATAATGGACCAATTTATCATGAGAGTTCAATGTTAATCAGCTTGGTGAAGGATTATTGTGATATGATTTTATACATATGTTGCTTTATCTATATGCAAAGAATTACAAAGTTACTGTGTCATGCATTATTTAACTAAAACTAAAATGATGAAAGAAAATAATAAATGACTCATTTCCAGTTTTATTTATTAGAAGGGAAAGGCAGAAACTTTCTATATTAGAGATGAAAAACAAAAGTACTTTCTAGCAATTCTTTTTAAGATGTTTACAATTAAAGTAATCTGGAAAAAAAAAGAAAGGAAAACTTTTGCATAGAATTTTTTTTCAAAATCGAATACTTTTGTTAACCTTTTAAAATGTGTTCAGTAAATGTAATTACAATTATTAATAGAAATATTTTACTTAATAAGCTTATTAATTGACTAGTGTGTGCACACTAATTTGAATGGGTAACCATATACATTAAAATCAATCATCAACCATGTATATGTTAAAATTAATGTATTACTAAAATGAATGATTTTTTAATGATTAGTTTATGACAATTCAAATATGTTACAGCACATCTGTGTGCTTATATAGATATGTCATGTAGAACCACATATATGTTAACATTAATTATTATGTATTATAAAAATAATTTTTATTATTAGTTTATGACAATTTAAAGATATTAATTTTAAATTATTATGAAGCACACCTGAGTATATATAAATATGTGTGTTTTATGTAAACCTATTGTGATATAAGTAAATTACAATGTAATAGTATATTTTTTTGTATTATTTTACCAAATTTATATTTATTGCATTCTTAGCAGATATTAATTTTATTTTATTATTAAAGTTTTTAGTTAATAAATTTATATTTCATTAAGATATTCCAGTGAATTTATTTAATCCTAGAATAGGCTTAAAATAGTATATGTTAGTATTATTTCTTGCTCACAGTAATAATCTATAAAGGTCTTGTTTACTGAGTTAAATTAAAACATAATAGTTAGTTGTATAGATTAGGGGTTTAGGTTGGTGATTGGACTCCAGTTCATCCTCTATGGCACAAAAAATATATTCCTTAAAGTACACGTGCTACATTTTATTTATTATTAATTATAAATTAAGTATAGTTGACCAGTACATTAAAGGTATTATATGACCAGGGAATTGATGATAATCAGTATGTTTTAGTACCTCAGCATTATTTGATTTTTCAAAAAATTTTATTGGATTATCACCCAAGTCTGTGCATCCAAAGTATTGTGTTGTATTGCTGCCCTAAGTTTGTCAGTAGCTAAAAATTAGCCTGGTCTATAGTAGACCCATTTCAAACCTAATCATAAGGTTGACTGTTGATTTTTTTTATTGTTGATTATTCATGATAAATTATTATTCTTTTCCATAATGCTGTGTGAACTTATAATTAGTTCTTTGCTAATCTTTTATGATCATTATATTCATTATCATTTCTTTTAAATTTAAATTTATATTTTGTTATTTGGGAATGATGATGGTTTCCCATCTTCTCATAAATCATCATTAATGGGATGTACTGTTACAAATGGCTACATAATTGTGGGACCTTGTAATCCCACATTCTACCTTGTTAACCTCTTACCTTTTGTACTGTTACAATATGATGGGAAAATAAAACTTTTAATCTCATAAAAATGCACCATCTGTAATAAAACACTATTAATAATTATTTATTTAATAGTAAACTTGTTTTGGTCCAATTGATAAAATAATAAAATGCAGTGTGTGTGTTAAATAAATAAAAAATCAAGAAAAAATAATACAGTAACATGAAAAAAAGAATAGAATTTGAATTTATCTTAATAACAAACCTGTAAGATATAGTAGAGTGTTTCTTAATTTTTTTAAATTAAATGTTCTTCTAGAGTTGGGAAAAGCTTAAAATATTTTAATCTTTCAGTGTTTTTGTTTTGAAAAAAGTAAATTGAAAGCATTCTTTCAATATTTCATTTCTTTGTCAATAAGTAATCTGCTTTTAGAAATAGCACTTAGAAATACACATCTACCCTAAGAAGTTTTATAAAAAAATCATAAAAGATGATTTTATGTAACATGTTAAATCTGAGTTATTTTAAATCCTACATATATCTGTTTCGTGACATTCCTTTCCAATTTTATTTTACATTAGCATAATACTGTTGAAATTTCAAGAACATATTGTATGGAAAGAAGTATTGGAAATAAATATTTTTTTTCCATAAGCTCTGCTGAAATGGTGGGCTCTAGCAGAGTGAACTCTGAGGGGTGCTAAAGGTGGTAGAGGGCTATGTTAACTAGTTTTCAATAATGTTTTAAAATTATTTTAAATCTAGAAATTTTTTCACTGCATATTGCATTTAGTAATTTAGATAGAATAAAAAATTCATTTCCTGATTTAAATCACTCATGATAAGTTACATTTATCTAAGCAGACAGTTGAAAACAGAATGCACTCAAAAATAAATCTTTTTACATATATTATGAGATGGAGTGGAGAGTGGTGGGTCGTGTGAAATGTCTGTGCCCATATACCCTATATATTATATTTTAGTTGTATATATTCAAAAAATATGTTAAAATTATACTCATTATTATATGTTAACTACTATTAGTATAGATCTTTTGTTATAAAACTATTATAGCCTTAGAACTTTCACCTTGTTTAATATTCCTACTATATATATAGTTAATATCATTATGATTAAATATTTTGTCTTGTGTTTTTATAAAGACAAAAAGTGGATTCACTGACTGTGTTATATATATGATATTGTGATGATAAATTTTAAAAAATCTTGTTTAGAGCCTATTAGCATACTCTTAATTTTACATATTTGTAAATGCAAGCTATATATATGTCATGTGACATCTGACTTTCTATTATATATATATAGTGACCTTCTGGTTTGGCACCAGAATTATTAATTGTAATTGTGTAATGCTATATCAGTAACATCTGATATCATCTTATTAAAAAAAAAATGTGAAATTTTTAAAAAATTTTGTTAATGATTTAAAACTATGCACTTACTTTAGTGTATAATCAATGATAGGATAGAGGGGTGGCTTGTCACAAAAATAGTCAGTTTAGTTTGAGTTAATTCTATTTGTTTACAAAGCAGTATTCAGATAATTCTCTAGCTCATTTGCTTTTAATATTTTAATCTATAGTATAAACAGTGAAATATGTTTCACTCATCATCATTAAGTTGTCATTTTAGTCATATCAGTTTAGTGTCTATAGTACATTATTTGTAAATATTCATGTATGTCTGTATCATTATTCAACTTCATTTTTCATTCATATGCTTCATTAAACCATCAAATATCATATAATCAAATATTTAATTTTACAACTAATAGTTTTAAAAACCAGTTTAATTGCATTTCAAGTGAATTATTGAACAATAATTATACTAGAAAATATTTTATTTGGTAAAATATTTATCATTAATTTTATTTTGTTACTTTAAAAATACAGAATATTCAATTCTTAGTTTAATTTAGTATTTAACTTTTTTTTTTTATTTGCTAGGCAAAATGATTTTTTTTTTTGCTTTCTTTCTTTTTCAAGACAAGAAAGTTTCTTGCATAAAAATTTCCTCATTAAAAATCTCAGTGCTATGGGAGGAGTAGTTCTCTGTCTGGTGACCTTTGAACTTTCAAATAACCTTGGATTATTGGAAGAAAAAGATACTTAGGTAATGGGACTGCTGACCAATTTTATACTACTGATTCAACTCCAATCCACTTTTGAAACAAAGTTTAATAGTATATTTTTGCTTATTATAAGCCAATTCATCCAAAGTTTAAGTTGAAAGTATAAAAAGTATTATTGGTTTCCAAATATGACAGAGTGAACAACCATATGAGGTACATCAGTCTTTATTTTAAACTAACTATTTAGATTCTCCAACCATTGTTTAAAATGCATGTATGTGTCTATACTATATATTATTAAATTTAATTGGCAATATTAAAGAAAGAATGGAAATGCATAATAGTATTTTAAATTTACTTTATTTAAACTTTAAACCTAATTGTAAAAAAGAAAGAAGAATGTTTGTTTATTTTTCAAAATTATTTTTCTTAAAATTTAAGTATAATATTAATGGAGCAACTGTATATGTTTATTATGGAAAGTGTGCGAACGCTTTATTAAACATATCAAGAACTCTAAATAATAAATCTGTGCTAGTTATCAAAGAAGAAGGTTAAGGAGGATGCGTATGAATCATTTAATTTTATTGTCATTATTATTGGAACACTTGCCTATTTATATTTTTGACTATTCGAAAAATAAGACTAAATGTATAATTTAACGGATTGACTAATTATTTATCCCAATTACTGTGAGAAATGAATTTAGAAAAATAGATAAAACTGAATATGACTTTATTTTATTAATTGTTTTCCTCATTTGTGATGGAATTTCTTTACATAAATATTATCAGTTAAATAATTATATGCATTTATGAATGGCTCTGGAAAAACATGAAATAAATGCTTAATATATCTCACAAATGAAATGATGAATTATATTTGCATCATGATAAAATATTTGTTGCTTAATAAAAAATTATCCTATCTATAATGTTAACAGCGATTTCATTAGCCTTGCTAAGAACATTGAATACACTATACTGGAGTCAAAATAATGTTATTTGTTTCCTGCAGGAATGTGTTATATTCGTCAGTATTTATCTTTGTGTTAATAATTATTATTATTTAAGATATGACCAAGGGATGTCATTTATGAACTGTAATAAACTTTTCGTTTTACAACCAAGAAAAATAAGAAAAAAAAGAACTTTATTTATTATTATTTGGTATTTAGTAGCTAGATAGTTTAAAGATTGTTTTATTATTATGTATTATTATTCTTCAAGAATGTCTCATGAAAATCATAATATAAAGAAAATATTATGCTAGGTATTTTTTTATTATTAGTTTAATATAAGTTTTATCGTGTGTTCGTATTATAAACATACATGGTAAAAAAGGGAGACTTCCATTTAATGCTGAAGGGGTTAACAGCTTTTCTAAAAAAGAAGCTCATTATACAAATTTTATGGTATATTTTGAATTTTTCAATAGATTAGAAAATAATTGTTTTCAATAATTATTTAACCTAGAATATAAAGATTTATTATTTATCTAAGCCAAACTTTTACTTTAAATTTGTGCTAATGTAAATGCACTATAAAAAAGATTATTTTGTCCTACCTTGCCAATAGAAATTATTTAGCCTTGCTTTTCAACTGTCATTAGTATATTACCAAGTCATAAATATTATATTATCAGATATGAAATATTTATCCATTATTGTTTTACAGTTAGTAATTGATATTTTTACAGTAGTTTTTTACCCACTGGGATTCAAATTGTCTATGTATTATTATGCTGGTATATGTGTGTATATTATTAAATTCAACTATAATAATGTGTAAATTGCAAATAAAAATGCTACAAAAGTCTATGGTTTCGGAGGATGAGAATGGAACAATTGATTTGGAAAGATTAGAGATTTATTTAAGAATGAATTTATTGTTCTTTATTATGCTTGAAAAGAAAAATATCTAGTGGCTATTAAGAGTGAAGTTAGTGATGTTTTATAGTATTTTATGCGATTGAGCAATCTCTCCCCTTTGTTATTTGAATATTTGACATGGGTAGATTGCCTAATATATTGTATGGGATTGAGTAATCTCTCCCTTTTGTTATTTGAATATTTGATATGGTGGATTGCCTAGTATATTGTGTGGGATAGAATGAGCTCTCCCTTTTTGTTTATTGAAGTATTTGATAGGAGTAGATTGAATCCTCCAGTTTTGATAGTTGTATTTATAAATTAGAGTATATGAAGCCAAGTATTTTATCTTCCTGATTATTTTGATGATGAGATTTGTTCCCACCAGTTTATTTAGTCTCAGAAGTTAGACTTGGGAGTTATTGTAGTTATTTATATGATTAGAATTGTGAAAATATTTTATCCCCATGTACCTATGGAATGTTTTTCATCTTATACTTATAGCAAAGTGCCAGATAATTTATTGATAAAAAAGAGGAATAAAAGCAGAATTGATTTTCTTACAAAACAGCTGTAGTAAAGTTAGTGATTAAAGCTTGATTGTCCATATTATGATTGTATTACAACTTTATAAGTAAACCAATTGGATTGATTAGTGTTAATTATTTCTTTTATGACACACAGCATAATACAGACCCATGCATAAAGTATTAATTTGAAAGATATGGAAAAATCCATCATTAATGCATAACTTTAGTTATTATTTCAAATCATTTTGTATTTATCATTTAAGTTTCATATCATCAATTTTCATAATATTCAATCATTATTTGAGTAAGCAAGCAAAAGAGGACAAAACATAGTTAGTTAGTAGAATTATTTATTTCTATTTTGCAAAGATAAAACATAGTTAATTAATAGAATTATTTACTTCATTTTTGCAAAGACAGAATACAGTTAATTAATGGAGTTATTTATTTCCATTTTGCAAAGTATAGTTTGATATTATTCTTATTTTATACTTATTCTTAGGTTTCAAAACCCTTTACTTTATTTTAGTTAATGTGTTTTGAAGTAAAATGCCAAAAATTTTAGTTTTATGTTATAATTGAATATAAATATTTAATCATATATTAGTTATCATAGACTTATCAACTAAGTGATAATTTAAGAGTGCTAAAAAAAATAAGATGTCAAATATAAAGTGAATTTTTGTAGTTTATTATTTGAAGTTTAGGGCTATATTATTTCAATTCTATATGTATATCAGAAGTGACTGATAACTGAAAACCATTTTGCAATAAAATGTAAAGATTTTATTTTGGTTCATTATCTTAGTGTTAAAAATATAAAGCATTTTCATAAGTCTATCAAGATGCTTTGATGGATGAGATGTGTCAGATTAGAAATTAGAAAATTATATTGTGTTATCTGTTCTTATGTAAATTTTTCAATCATTGATGTTAAATACATCTGAAACTTATGCCTGTACCAATTATAAAGAAATTAAATGTTTGCTTAACTATTTTTTTTTAAATAAATGTTTTATTATTCAAAATTGTATTCAGAATTTTTCTTTGACATACATTCGTATTTCATATTTCCACACATGCTCACACATTTATTTTATCTAATATATGATTGTATTTTATTTAATTTAATGATGAACATATTCAGACATGATGATGTTGATTTCCTTGATCCAAACACTGTATGAAATGTTAATTATTTACTGATTCTCTAAAAGTTTTATCATTCAGTTGTTATTTAGATGATGAATTGAAATCAAAATGTACCCGATTTCTTTCATTATCTAAATGCCATTGTTTAGTTAGGGTATTGCTTAATTTATATCATTACTTTCATAATAGTAAATAGTAGTTGGTAAGAAGTAGATTTTGGATTAAGCCATGCAATAAATTAATTCCCTGAGATGTTCAATTATTGATTTAGATTAAATATTAAATTCAGTTAACTAGTTTAGATTAGTGTATAATTAAAAGTTCAGTAATGTTAGGTTTATTTCATATTTAGTTCCAACTTACTACATAGTACAGTGATTAAACATTACATTTTGTTATTAATTTAATTTTCTAATATGGTAAAGGTTGTTCAATGCATGTGGATGATGGGAGGAGGTGAAGTATAGACTATAACTTGTTAATTTTAGATGGTAGAAGTTTACCAATTTAATTCTTATTTATTTTAGAATTTGATAGACGTTTTATTTCCTATTAATTATAATATTTCTTCCCACATCTAATGTACATTTTACACCTCATAGATCTCTGTATCCCTCAACTGAACTAAGCTAAAGTAAAACATTATTTAAGAGCCTCATTGATAGTTTTAAAGTAAGTTTAGTTTGATAGTTTATTCTATGATCCATAGAATTGGTGCCCCCAGGTATTTGTTAGTGATGGTGATCGGTGATAAGAGGTTACAATATATATATATAAATATATTGTACCAGTCGAAAAACCCACCACCTGAACGCAAGTCGGACCCAAACTCAGCTGAATTAAACTGAATTCAAACCCAACTCACTAGCTCAGATTAGTATAAATCGACGGCACAGTGCTATGTGCCAAGAAACTAGCTCAATGGTTGGTGAGGATCAGAGACCCCTGAACTGACATTAATATCTGATAATAAACTGACTAAAAATAATTTTAAATCGAATCATATGTATATGTTCGGGTTGCCAACACAGACAGCGAGCATTAACATTAAAATAATTATAAAAGAATTAAGAACGAAGAAACCAAGTGTGTTTAGAAAATATTTAATAATAATATTTTGTTTTGTTTGAATTTTAAATAATGATTATATTAATCACCTCTAGCCTTTAACAGAATTTATAATAATAATAAGAGTGGTGGTCCTTATTATATGCCAATGAGTATTACGCAATATTTGAAAGTCTATGTCTATGCCCCCAACAAGAAAATAAAGGCAGATAAAGGTATTCATTAGTAACGGAAATTATTACTCTAATTTTATACGAAAGAATGTGATATATATATAGTTCACATTCGCAAATCCATTCATGAAGAGCAAGATACGTATTTTAGGGCATAACTTTAATCTTGATTGAAAAACTTATTTAATTAAATATAACTGAGAATTTGTTCAACTTTAATTGAAATCACTTCATCACGAATTACGAGCATCGGAGCGGGTTTTACTGGAACAGAGAGGTAATGGTGCTGACGAATTATGAGCTAGAAAATGAAAGATAATCGCTGGTCGGTAGTTTAAGTCTCATGGCGGCTTGTCTTTCACAAGTCTTACTGCTCTTTTGAGATGTGGAACATGAGGGAAACCAGGCTGAGTCATAACTATGAACCCTTGGTGTTACAATTATAACATGAACAGGGGAGGAGGTGCTTTCTTCCTTGATTATTTGAAATAACAGAGATATTACTACCGACAAGCATGCAAAACAAACGATAGCCCTACGCCAGCAACGTTGAAGATGATGACTTGACAGTCATCGTTTGAAAAATAAAACCCATATAGAATGCTCTACATGATGACTTGATCAAATTAATTAAAGTCAAATGAGCTTTTAACAAAAACTATTTTAAAGTATTTGTAAATCACATTAATTATGCCCCAATCATTGTGCCCTTCCTGAATCTTAATAGCGAGTAACAGAAATTTGAATTAGAATATATTTGATTTCTTTATCGGCCCTTTTGCAATAAAAACATTTTAAGATTATATTTTAATAAATAAATATTAGTGGAACGAGAAAATAGTGGTGGCATAGATTAGAAATGGAGCTAATAATTTATTATTAGCCAATTATAAAAATAACACACATTTAATAATTTCTTTTGACTCGATGATTGATAGAACTGTATAAATCTAGTTCTAATGGGTGAGAATTATTATCAGATTTAATATTATATTTTCTACTTAAGGCAAATAGAACAAAGGAGTTTATCGAATCGAAAGATTATTGGCATATAATTAAAATAACAACATTAATAAATTACACAAATATATATATAATATAATAAATGAACCGCCAAGTAAGAAAAGAGAAAGTTAAAGACTAGAAGTTGAGAGAATTACGATATAATAGCATAAATAAAAGTAAGTTTACACAGAGATTATGACATAGAATAAAAAGAGCTCTTAAAGGGAGGATAAAGTAAAGTTTGGAACTGGCCAGAAAGTTTAAGGTTCAGTATGGAAATATATTACCCATTTCTTCCAGGCTGGATCCTTAGGTTACATGTCCAAGTTGGTAAAAACATAGGCATGCATTTAGTTGATTACTTGAACAGCATTTTATTTGATTTTGGCAGCATGATTTGTCTGGAAAAGATTCAGCAGCTCCATTGAAGATTTTCAGGGGACCTCAGGAACCGATAGCCAGATTCCTGATGTTTAGCCACTTACCATGATCGAAACACTATTTAAAATGCACAGAGTTTACTGTTCTTCTCTACAACAAAGATGGCTTTCTTTCTAAACTTTTCAGAGCTATATATACTGTCCTCTGATGCCTTCAGGCTAGTGCTTCTTTCATTATCAATGTTTTTAGATACATTCCTTCGATAAGGCTTTCAAACTCATTAACTTGAATTCATTTTCTAATTAGAAAATGAATTCTTAAAATCAGAAATGATTTTAATTAGGAAATCCTTATCTTTTTTTCTAATTAATAAAACTTTAACTGTTGTTTTTGGAAAGGGAAAATCTGAAAGCTTATCAAAAGAATGTAGCTTTTAATCAATAAAACTTTAACAAATTATTTAAAAATAAAATCAAACATTCCCGATGCAATGAAACTTTTAAACAATTATATATATTTAAATATTTACAAATATATATGCACAATCCATGCAGTTATAATATATAAATTCATGAATAATTCTATCATGAATTTATTAATAGAATTGATCAATTTAAATCTGAAACTAATTATTTGAATACACATTTATGAAATAAGTTATTCTTTATGGAAATTAGCATGGATTGAACGTATAAAGCCCCATTGCATCGAAAATTTAAGGTTAGTACTAGGGTTTGAAGTGGGCTTATGGCTAGATGTCATGAAGCTAGGATCAAATTCAGATCCAACTGCTTCAATATATGGGGAGGGAGGAGGTTCCTTCATGATGCATGTAATTAGAAACACTGAGCATTTATATATACACTTTACTATTATAGGTTCAGTAAACAAAAGAGACTGACTTTACATGGTTATTATCAGTCTTTGCAATCTAATTTAACACTTCATATTTGATTTTTCAATATATATTCCCATATTCATCTCTTTTATGTAATTTTGTTGCACAATGAAATTATAAATTCCCAGTGCAGTTTAGCATAGACATAAAGTTGTGAACTTAAAAACTAATAGGCTTCTGGATCAAAGTCCAATCAGTTACTTCTAGTAAAATGACTTTCCAAATAACTTATTTGATTTGCCTATATATTTTAGTGCAAAACGACAGAGACATACTACACTCTAAAATATTTCTGGTTTGAATTTCAATCAGTCTTTTCTGGTACTGGAACATCACATGGAATTATTTCTTTGTTATTAAATTTTATTTTACTTCTCATAGCTGGACTCAAAAAAACTAAATAATATATATTTTTAAACAAAAATAATAAAAAATATCAATGTTTGAACAATAATAAAAATCTTTATATCTAAAAACTATATTTTTCTTTCATCATTGATGTCACCTAATGTGTGTTTAGTAACTAATAAATACCCTATGATAGTGCTTAATAAATTCTTATCCAGTATTATCCTAACCAGTATCTGGAGATTAGGTTTTATCTTATGGCTTTTATCCATAAAGATTTTGGATCTTGAAACAATGCATCTAGATCTTATAAGATCTAATACTCCTACTTTTTAATGGCCATCATTTACTTCTCTGAGTTACTATTAAATTATCAGTCTAAATTGAAAAACATATAAATGTTTTCAATATAAAGCAACATGCCTGTATATTGAATAGAACAGCATTGCATAAGGATTTATTAGTTACTAAAACTTACATTAATGGCATAGCCATGATGAAAGAAAAAGAATATGCCACTGAAACATTATAGTCTAAACTATAATCATGTGATAGAGTCATGTGATATTTTATTATTTTTATCTAAAAATTTTATATTTAGAGATTAACTTTTTTAAACTATGATCTCATTTATCAGCACTTGCAGTAAAATAAGCACAAATACCGTAACTTAAATGATAAACTCAAAAGCTAAGTATTTCTTGATCTGTTTCTAATTAGAAAAAAATCAAAAAAATCTTAGCCTAGAAAGAAATAGTTTATAATTTGTCCCTTTGCTTGAAGTTACTTTACCGTTTAAGTAAATGATTATATGATAAAATAAATGATTTATTTATTTATTTATTTTTACAAAAAAAAAAAACCTCTATTCAAGTTTTAAAGGATGCAAATTTTTTATATTTATAATCAAAAAATATATAATATAGTAATATTTATAAATTCTTATTTTATTATTTTTATTTTTCGTTTGTGGAATATTATATGATCATAGATGTTAATAATGTCTTGTTTTAAAATATCTAATAAAATAAAAAAAAAAATTTGGAAGATAATCAATGGTAAATTATTAAATTTTAAATGATATACTAGACATTTATTAAAATAAGTCGGGTTCTTTTATAAAGTTGATTATATATTAAATACATTGCAATTTTTTTTATATATAACTATACTGTACATAGGTACAAAATAAATGGCTCACTTTTATACATAGATATGTGAAGCATATGTTTATATATGTGTAAATATATAAATAATATGTTATATTATTACGTCTTAGCTATGATCACGTATTGGACAATAATGCATGTTTGTATAAGTGTGTGTGTATATATATATATTGTAATAGTATATGATCAGGTCTTAGCTGTAAACACATACTAGACCAAAATGCATTTATATATATTGTAATTATATACTAGTAGGTCTTAGCTGTAAATATGTATTAGTCCATAATGCATCTTTGTATAAGTGCATATATATAGTATAATGAGCATGCTAATAGCTCTAAACAAACTTTTCCAATAAATGCTGGAAGAGAAAGCATTTAAAATCTCTATCTAAAATTGTCCCTATTCCCAAACCAGTTTTGAGCTGCATGCTCATATTACATTTGTAGTACAAGCTTATTAAGTTAAGTCATATGATGTATGATTTTATTTACACAGCAGTACAATATATATATATATATTGTAATGGTACCTTATTAGGTCTTAGCTGTGATCATGTATTAGACCATAATGCATATGTTTATATATATGCATATTGGAAAAAATATATATAACCATGCAATAGTCAGAATCATGTGGTCAGCCAACAAGATTCAGAGACAGCAAAAGTACATCAAACCCAGATGTTTGGGATATGGTAGTCCCAGAATAGTACTAAGATTTAACCTATTTGCCAGTGCTCCAAAATCTCCCCTATCTGACCAACACTTCTGATGCTACTAATAGTAATCAATTTCTTTCAGTCCCAGTGATCAAGGTGAAACAAGGACTCTACAGATTCAAACTCAGCCTCAGTCATAAATTAGTTAATAAATCAATTGATCAGATACTCACCAGCTCCCATAAGAACCTAATACTTTGACAATGCTTAGAACACCATTTTTATATACTTCAGGGGTTTTGAGTAGATTCATAGATCACTTAATTAAGTGTGGATATACTTGGGTGGATATGGTGAACCAAGGAAAGACATGACAAATGTATAAACATAAATATACATAATTTATTAATAACAACTTCAATAAGATATAGAATAACAATGATAATATTTGAATCTCATTATGATACATGTATGAACTGGAAATTAATAATCACAATAATATTTAAACATCAGAATGATACGTGAATGAGCATCACAAAGGAACTGTGTGTTAATAATAATAACAGTATTTGGGTATCACTATGATACGTGTATGAGTATTACAAATGAATTAGAAGTTAATATTGATCATAATATTTAGGTATCAGCATGATGCATGTATGAGCATTACAAAGAAACTATATGTTAATAATGATGACAACATCTGTGTATCAGTATGATACATGTATGAGCATTACGAATGAACCAGAAGTTAATAATAACAACAATATTTAGATATCAGTGTGATACATGTATGAGCATTACAAAAGAACTATATGTTGATAATGATAACAACATTTGTGTATCAGTATGATACTATATGAGCATTACAAATTAACTAGAAGTTAATGATGATCACAATTTTTAGGTATTAGTATGATATGTGTATGAGCATTACAGAGAAAGTATATGTTAATAATGATAACAACATTTGTGTATTAGTATAATACATGTGTGAGCATTACAAATGAAACTATATGTTAATAATGAAAACAACATTTGTGTATCAGTATGATACATGTATGAGCATTACAAATGAACTAGAAGTTAATAATAACAACTATATTTAGATATCAGTGTGATGCATGTATGAGCATTACAAAAGAACTATATGTTGATAATGGTAACAACATTTATGTATCAGTACGATATGTGTATGAGCATTACAAATGAACTAGAAGTTAATGATAATCACAATATTTAGGTATGAATATGATAAGTGTATGAACATTACAAAAAAACCATGTTAATAATGATAACATTTGTGTATCTGTATGATACATGTGTGAGCATTACATATGAACTATATGCTAATTTGAATAAGAAGTATGCCACTATATATATATCAAATTGATGTGCGTATTCACATACATAGAAGAAATTAAGTATTTTTTATTATTTATTTTATTAATCCAAGCAGGAGTTATGGATCAAAGCATAATTATAGTTCCCTTTATTGTTAACAATTACATTATAGACATGATTTATCTATCCCACACAACATTACTAACAGGAATGATTAATAAACCTAATTACAGAAGACGTTGGTCTCTGGGTTTGAATTCTGTGCTGACTACATCATTATAAGCATTGTCTGGAAAGGCCAATCTCCATTATCGAATAATAAAAATATATATGTTCTATTGTAGACATGTCTGCTGTTGGTGTGGTACATGCAGGAAACTGGAGCATGGGTTATGAATCACTATCATCATAGAGTACCCATTTATCAGCTCAAAACATGGCTATCTACAGTACTGATAAAATATCCATTTGGCAGCTTGCATAATATTAAACGACATCTATTCTTTTATTGGCAGTATGTAGGCATAGAACATTCTACCATGCAACACTGATATACTTGCCAAAAGGCACTAACTCAAACTTGGATAGATATTTAAGCCTGTATTTAAAATTTAATAACAGAAGCAATGATGTGGAAATCAGGATAACCATATTTTATAGGCTATAAAGTGCCCATGAGCTTAAATATAAAGCTTAATTATAAATTATCATTGTAAATCACTAAGGAGGCAATAAGATATGCCTGCTGAGACAGAGTATTTTTCTCCTAGATGCATGCATTATTAAATAGATATAGCAGGATGAATACATATTTTCATAATAAATAACATTGTTTGTTTTACATTTAAGAAAAAAAACATGATTATTTCTTTTAACACATAAGTAAATGCACATATAGATTATTTCATTTAATTGCCATAAAGAATTTCAACCAAATATAAATTAAATAGATGTTGACTTAAATAATGATTTTAGCACTCATTTAGTCTTAATTTTGTTAATGAGGTATTAGTTTGACTACATGTATACCAGTAGATTGAAAGTTTTAATTCAGATATTTGATTTTTTTTAACAAACAAATGAGAACATTTAACTAACAAGGATTTGGAAGAATAATTTAAGAAATTCAAGCTTGTGCTTGTTACTTTAAAGTTATAAAATAATTATTACTCTCCACCCTAAAGATTGGAGACAAACAAAAAATTTATGCATTAATTGATTTAATAGTAAAATATTATTCCTCCAATGCTCAAGTCAGGCATATCAATATAATATAGATAAAGTTAATCAATAAGATATATATAACTAAAGAAAAGTGAGTGGCATACTTCAAAAGAAATAAAAAAATCAATGTTATATAATTTACAGAATTTTGTATCATTAACAATTACAAATTAAATTCTAATATATACTGATTTGTTATAAAAGAGTTACTATACTTATATATAGATTAATGTCTTTTTTAAAAAATACATCTTCTTTTGGAATCAAACCCTTTTACTGAGTAGTTATGAATCTGAGGAATTTAAATCTAGACATTATAGAGTTTTATAGAAGGCACTTTAAATATTTTATCTTTAAAGACTAAAAGTTCATACTTGCATGTGAGACTATTTGATGATTACTTTGGTAAGGCAGAATGGACAACTGTCTTCTTACAAGTTAAAATTTAGTTTTGGGCTGGCTCTTGATTTACTGGACACAGGAAATGACTGGATTTGAAGCTGGTATGTTCTCCCTTTCTTTGCAGCAGCATTGTGGAATCAATAGGATTCTCCACACCAAAGATGCACTCTCTTTCTCTGGAGATCATCCGAAAGGAAGGCTAACTTACTTTCTACTCAAAAGCCATGGTGATATGTGAAAACTAGTGT
Organism: Epiperipatus broadwayi; assembly: GCA_028023455.1. Taxonomy (NCBI): domain Eukaryota; kingdom Metazoa; phylum Onychophora; class Udeonychophora; order Euonychophora; family Peripatidae; genus Epiperipatus; species Epiperipatus broadwayi. The sequence continues at coordinate 15,407 of JAQFVV010001366.1, read as the reverse complement.
GATGTCTGCTTACACTCAGTAGTACATTAGAGAGAATAAAAGAGAAATATAACCCAGTATTTATACGCCTACAAATCTAAAAAAAATCTTACTCAGCAAAAAAAAAAAAAAACAAGAAATAATATTTAACTACCCCTCCAGCTCTTATGTCTAGAGTTTTTCTTTACTCTTCTTATTTTTTTAAAAAAATATTTTAATTAATTCCCCAGATTCACATTTGCTAAAAAAGAAAATATGCTGGTTGACTAATTCCTCATTTGCACCAATCTACAAAACCTTATCACAAGATCAGGTAAGAAAACGTAATTGCCCCCAAATACAAGAAATAATTTGTGTCCCAATGGAACTGTATTTTTCCAAATGTTTTATAAAAGACTTATAGAAATTTTTGCTTTTAGCTAAATGTTTGGCCATCAATTAGTTAAATCTGTTAATTGCAAAAAAAAAAAAATGAGTCAACTTAATTTTTTCATTTTTTTTTTTAGAAAAACATACAAAACAAAAAAAATACATTTTCTTTTCCAAATATATAACTGAAATGTATTTTAATATTAACAATATATATACACACCCTATCATTCAATCATACACACACCTGCATATATATATATATTATTTTTTTAATAAAGAGGGTGAAAAATTAGTATCTATCACCGTAGGTTTATATTACACTAAAATAAATATCACGAAACTCTGTGTATACATACACACAGACTGCTTTAGTATATATATATATGTTGTAATGGTATATTACTAGTTCTTAGCTGTGATCACATATTGGACCACCAATGTATGTTAATCATTTATATTCAAGACTCATCTGTAGCCACACATTGATGTGTTATTTAATGTAATGATATTAAAACTTTATAAAAATATGTAGGAATTTATATGAGTTTTTTAGACATAATATACTTAATAAATTCATGTTGGTAATCCAAAAATTATTAATATTATTGGACAAAAATTTTTGTTATTATCATCATTGGCTTTATTTCTTTTATAGAAATTATATAGTACAATGTATTGATCAATGTTTGATAAAATATTAGGCTATATACAAAATATTGTTATTTATATCTCAGAATTCCAAATCATAACAAACATCAAATCTCCAAGAAATTAATAACATATCAGGAATAAGCATATGATAAAAAGAAAAAAAAAGTTATGTTTAAAACAATAATATTTAATCAATAGAGAAATTATAGATTTTTTGAAAAGAGATACTTATAATAAATACATGTTAAAATAAATGAGAACTTAAATTAATTTTATCCACCATTAGGCAGATAAAATTAATTTAAGTTCTCATTTGCAATAAAACAAAAGTTGGCATCACAATGCGATAATGGACTTAATACACAAAATCATTTTCATTTCTCAGCATAATTATTTCCCATATAGTGAGCTTTAAAATATTAGTTTAACCTTCTCAAAAATATTAGTGTAACTTTCTCTGAACTTAATGTTTATTTTATGATTGTATTTGGTATTGTCATCTGGGCAAGTGTGTGTGTATATATATATATACACAATATAATATTAAATTGAATTGGATTGATTAATTTTTGTGTATTTCACAATACAATATTATTAAATTGAATTGGATTGATTAATTTTTGTGTATTTAACAGTAAAATTAATTATGAATATAATTTTTTTAAATATTTGCCTAAATATTTATAAAATTTTATAATTTAAAAAAAAAAAAGATAAAGTATAAAGGGAAATCAGCAAAAATTATATTAGTTATATTAAACTTAACATTAAAATACTTATTTTACTAGTATAATGGTTAAGATTGTATAATCAGTCAACAAGACTAAAAGACCAAGCAGGGACTTTCAACCAGCATATATAGGGTCACCCCATGCCCCCTAGTTTAAACCCCTACCTGGGTTTACTAGCCTCAACCATCTAATTAACATCCCTGATGTCACATAGCTTTCCTTCTTCATACAGTGCAACATAGTTCAGGGCTCAAACACAAGCTCTCTCTCAAGGTTCTCCATAGCTTCTGACATTACATTACATTAGCACCTCTTAAGCCTTACATAAATTTATTTATATTACTGTTGTTGGGGTGTCTTAGGAGTTCAATCACTTCTAATGTTACAGAGCTAGTATATATTTATAAAATACAAAACCATGGATATATTAGTTATGCTAGTAAATGACTTACTTAATGATATCTATAATATTTAATTAATAGTTCCAACTTGCAATAAAGAGGTACAATTATTGAATAAGAATAATATACGTTTTAGTATAAAATTAAAATAATAGGAAGAGAGTAACTTACAAATATTATATTGGGATGATCTAGTGGCTTTTGCATGGTATTATAGAAGGTAGTGACAGCTTACAATAAATATGTGTACTCTATATCATTTAATAGGGAAAGTATAATCCACAGCCAATCCAGGTTTTAATATACAGTTAATGACATATTTATTTAATGAGACCACTTGTATGCAGGTTTTACTGATGAGTGTAGATGAAGGCTAAAGATAAACATTAATTGGGAATTGTACTATCTATGAGAGTGGGGTCAATGACACATAAGACAAGGATGATCAATTTAGAAACCTGATTATGTAGTTTACCACTGAAGAGTGAATGTTCTTGGTCACAGAGGTGTGTCTGCTTCTAACCAAGGGTGTATACCAATGGAGAGAGCATAGATGTGCTACAACTAGGATTTTGAGGTCACAGAGAGTCTCTGGCTTTCGCAAGACCTAGACTGGCACTAATCTATGGATTAGGAACCCAGGCATGTAACATCTGATCTAGCCTGATGCAGTTTGACTATATGAATCATGAACTACTCAGAGAATGCATGAATTGGAATAATAATAATAAAAAAATGATCATTGCCACAACACAAATATAAAAAATAAATTATTAAGCCTTCCACCCACATGAATAAACACTAAGAAACTTGTTTTATATATATAAACCATGAGCATTCCCAGTTAATGATGTATAATTCATTTTGATAATAAGAACCTGTAGAGCTCCCTACCTTCACATTTTCAACTGCACATGCTTTAGGTTTATTGCCTTAGTAAATAATAACTATTTTAGTAATCTTAAAATTTGAAATATAATAATCAAATAATATTTAGGTCTAGGGGAAATTATTCACTCCTGAAATAAACTGATAGCACAATTCATTACTTATTATATAGCTTATACGTGAATTGCAATTTTACTTTATATAAATATTACATGGCATCGATGAGCAATGCAATATATACATTTAGAGATCATCATTTATGTTACTTCTTACATAGTAAAATATTGAATGCATTTGCAATAGTTTTTTTTTTCTTATAAGAACTTTATTACTTAGATAAAATAATTACATTAGTATAATGGTGAAAACAATACAGTTAATGAGAAAACCGGGATGAGGATTCCACCACTAGTCTTGCAGTCAGGACTAACTTAATGTTCCCAAGCATTGTGAATAAAAATCTGCAATGAAAAGAAGGTCCCATATTATCTTAAAAATAAATAAAGAAGCTATTTTTTGTCTCTATAATGGATAGCCTGAAGCTTTGGCGTGAATAATTAGTGGGGATTATCAATGGTAGGATTTTAAAGATAAACATACATCCAATGGAGCAATATGCAAAGAGTAACCATTGTCAATACTACTAATCAGGGTAGTGAGAGTAGGCTTCTGGCTTATATAGATGGAGGCTATAATGTCTATACAATTGAAGTGATATTGTATTTGCAATAGTTTATTATAGAGAATAATTTTTTATCAAAAGAGCATTATTAATTTAGCAGTACATGAAGTAACAATTTAAATTGAATCAAAACATTATTTTATTATGAGTATTTTTAATAAAATTATTTTCTAACACTTAGGTTAGGTTACACATATATAAAACAATATAATAGACAACAAAAATAATTTAGAACTTGATTGAATAGAAATATGCTCACAACCCTTCATTTATTCTGTACACAATTCTAAGAATTAAATATAACTTTCCTTGACATGATGGGGAGTGTAAAAAGGAAACTTAAAAAAAAAACAATTTATATACATCTTATTATTACTTTTAAATTTAAAAAGTTCTAAACTTGGTGTCTTCTCTTCGCACTCCACCCCTTCGGATTTTGAGAGCAGTAAAGCGTAAATATATTTAATGAATTGAAATTTCTCCCATCATTCAAGGTAATACATAAGTAAATTTGCAAAATATAGGTTTCTAAATTATTTAATTAATTAAGACAGCAGATTTAACATTAATATGAGATAGATAATTTACTTAAGACTTGTTAATAATATATGTTAAATAAAAATAAATGAAAGCATTTTACCGGCAATAAATGATAGACTTTAGGATTTCTGCATATGTATAGATGGATTTATGATCTTCAGGCTTGCATTAAGATGGTAGGATGTGGATGGATCTTCTACATTTTTCTGGAACATCTCAGGATCCCAACTCCACTAATGACCATGGAGAAGCCAATGCCTGACCACTCACACATCATAGCAGGTACAGTTAATACTTTCTATTTTCTTTCACAGGCACTGGTAGAATTTCAAGAAAGATACAGACTTCTACATTATATATTTTGATAACTATTTGATAATCAGAAATAGTACAGAATGATAGTGAATTTTACAGGATAATGCACAACTATACAGAATAATACCCTACTCTAACACAATGCCCCTTTCTATGTTTATATATGTTATGTTACTCCTGGGGTTGTACCTTATGAGTTTTCTTAATGGATTTCAAACCAATTTCTATAATTGCTGTTTCATCAACAATTGTTGTTTCATCAACTCTTTGTTTCCTTATTCTTTAGGTATCACCCAATTGGTTTCATGATCTTTATTTCTTGCTTTCATTTAATACCTTAAAGCATCTAATGGTGTTTAACTGTAACTATTACTGCTGATGATATGTATAGATAGATAACTAAGGCACTTACACTCCCTTCCTTAATGGCTACCTTTCTTTCTCTCATTGTATAAAATATTTTAACTTTTTTTTTAATTGATTCTAACTTTCATAAACAATCAGCTTCTAACTTTAGAAAATGATGCAATATTGTACACGCACATACCATTTATTACTAATGTGTGTGGATATTAAATTAACCCATCTCCTATCGTATATATAAAATGTATTAAGTAAACATGAAGCAAATATATCTGCGTACAGATAAGTACTGCTTCACTAGTGACAGTCTTTTTTTTGTCTTAATCTTGAATTCTCTTTTTTTTGTATATAAACAAATGTAATCATAAGAAAAATAATAAATTCAATGGTAACAAACCACTATAAACAGTCTTTAAATCTGCAGAAGTACTTTCGGTTAATTTCTTAAACGTGGCAGTTGAGGTAAGTTTAGGAAATTAACAAAAATACTTCTGCAGATTTAAAAACGTTTATAGTGTTTTGTTATCGTTGAATTTATTATTTTTGTTGTGATTACAATTTTGTTTTAATTAACGGACATTTTATTTATATTATAAACAAACGTATGTATCTTCTTTTAAACAAATAAGGAGAGTTTTGTTCGAGATTATCTAAGCAAATGACTATTAAAATAGTTATTTTTAAAATATTGATTCAGCTAATCATCTATTTAAATATTTTTAAAATATATATCAAGGCGAACAATTTATCTGGAGTCTTGATTCAAAATTAAACAGAACTTTTTGTTTTGATAAATCTGCAAGGCAAAATATCAAGAGAAATTAATAAGAGACATATTATTATACTGACATCTGAACAAGATTGAATCTTGGAATTGGCTTTGTGCAATTAGAAATAACATTGGAGAGTTAGACTAAATGTTATTAAACATCATTACATTTTCCCACTATTGATTGATATCTAAAATGAGATGTGAATTTTCCGTGGTCATAGTTCCTAGTAGATAATTAAATAAGATTTTGCTTTCTAGCCTCTCTCAGAGAGCATCAAACTAAGAATTAAAATGACTACTCAACTTTCTCGAGTAAATATCTTTTATAGCTTTCTCAGAATGCTATTTTTAATTGAAAATTGCCATTATTGCTCAAGTTTATCTAATTTATAATGATTAAAAATTAAAACAGTTAAATCCATTTAGCAAGCAGTCTAAAATATAGCCTCGTTAATTCAAATACTATACACTGATTCTTTTATAAATAAAAACAAATTACAATAAAATTGAAAATCTAAACTTATTTTCAATTAAGTTTTTTTTTTTAAAAAAAAATATCGTGTTTATATAAGACATACATTGCTAAGGAAGTAAAAAGATTATAGAATTTCTTATATTTCTGACTTTAAAAAAAAAAATACCAAGAAAGTTTTTTATATTAAATTTTACAATAAATTTTAATCAACTTTTATTATTGTTATCTCAATATCACTTTTATAATATGTACCACATTACTTAACATTCAGCACGAAACTATTTTGTACAAATGTATATAAATATTTTTCTAGAAATTTTTTTCCCCTAATTTATAAATTTTTTAAAACCATTCCCAGTTCCATTATTTTCTACAAACAATATTTCTCATTTACAAGTATTTATATGATGTAGCATTTTCCTAAAATATAATCACCGCACACATTGCAATATGACAGAATATATGAATAATATTATATATAATCTCAGCCCTAAATATTTAATAGCTATTATTTATTTATGGCCTTAATAAAATTATTTTAAATAAATGTGATGAGCTAAGGCAGAAATTTTGGTTATGGAGTTTACAACTCCTCAAGTTGTATAATATGTAGCTACATTGAGTAGACATAGGAATAGTATAAGTATATATGTGTGTGTGCATTATATTATCAAATAATGAGAAAACTTATGAAATCTCTACTAATGTAATGCAATGAATGATATTATTATAAATATATGAACAATGTGAAAAGACATACTTATAGAGAAAAAAGTTGCTAATATTTTGAAAGATATCTGAATAAAATTGATCTTTCATTTATTTTATTCTGAAGCTCAAAAACTCAATAACAAATCATGTTATTAAAGAAGGTTTGAGTGGTGAGTAATATCATAATGAAAATTAACAGATTGGTCTAAAACTATATTTGCACTATGATATAAATGTGACCTCAAAATGTTCAAATAGTCTGCAGCTAATGCTTTCAGGCAGAGTAATATTTGTATTAAGATGATACCATATTATATAATTCTAAATAATGGCAATTTCATCACCATGTTCAAAAACTGATGAAAAGACAGTCTGAGTGATAAATCTTGACTTTCAATTACCAAATATAAACTTTTACAGAGTTTCAAGAATGTTTAAAATATGATTTGTTCCAATGACATAATTTGCTTCTAGTCTTTCATCAACATATTAACACATAACACTATCACTTTTATTCTGTGACATTCAATAAAAAAACAATGATCTTAATTGACCATAAATCTTTTGCTTTTTATGTTCTTAATATTATTGTTTTGAAAATTACTATAATGTTTAGATCTGTATTGAATGTGTAGTTTTGACAACAATTTTTTTTTACAATGTCTATTGGTTTTTCTCATTTTTAACTACATATGGTTACAGAAAGTTTTATTTTCTGATCTTTAGTTAAAAGTGCTCATCACTTTTTGAGTCTATCAATCTTGTAATAATAAAAATTAGTGAACTTTCTTACTAAGTTCTCTTTTGGTTATAAAGAAGATTGCCCTGAATGACTAAAGCTGAGAGTGTAAACATTAATTAATCTAAATAGATTGATTTTTATTTAACAAAGTAAAGAAACTTCTTTTTATTTTAAAACGTTGTAATAATTATTTAAACAATAAATATATAAATACAATGACACACTTTCATGTGTAATGTATTATAACAGCATTTACTATTTAAACAATTATATAGAAATTATGTAAATAATATTTATTTTATAAAGCACAGACAATTGAAATTAAATTGAAAGCTAGAAATCTCTCTCATGCTTATTATGCTTATAATACTTTTCTGACAGCCAATCAGATAAGTATTATAATTATAATAAGCACTGGAGAGGTTTGCAGTGTTTCAATTTAATTTTAACTGTCTGCACTTTATAAAATAAATATTATTTACATACATTGCTGCAATTTATAACATCTAAAAACTACTGCATAGTAAATTATAGGATTTTGTGCTGTATGTTTGTAATTTAGATTCAGTGAGATAAATGTGAAAATATTTAAAACTTCATGCTTTTAAACCTAAATGTTTCAGACTGGCTTAGATATATAGAAAGACAAGTAGAAAAGAGGGTGGACCACCCTTTTCTTGTAAAATTCTCTGACTTGTGTTTATGGTTTGATCACTATTCAGACAGCCATCATAACATCTGATTGGCTGTCAGATAAGTATTATAACTATAATAAGCATGAGAGAGGTTTGCAGCCTTTCAATTTAATAGAAGTTATATATATATATATTTATTAATAAAATTTTTGTTATATCAATTTAATAGAAGTTATATATATATATATTTATTAATAAAATTTTTGTTATAAAGTTTAAAATAAGATAGAATTTCTTTATTAAACAAAAATCAATCTGTTTAATAAATAATTTTTATCAAATAATTAGGTTAATTAATATTCACACCTCCTGCTTTAATCATTCAAGTCATAAGCAAAATGGAACTTAGTAAGAAAGTGGACTGCTTTCTTATTATAATACTATTTAATGCTACGTGGAATTGTTTGATATTTATTATAATACTATTTAATGCTACATGGAATTGTTTGATATTTATTATAATAGCATTTACTATTAAATAATTGTATAGAATGTTTTATATATATAAGTACATGAAAACAGTCAAAACTTAAACAATACCAATATCAATACAATCAACAATTCCAATCTGTTGTCAAGGTAACCTCCTTTTAATAATAAAGGTGGAAATCTACCCTTTATCTATGGACTAATATGTTTGTATTGATATATTAAAGATTAGCATTGTTTAAATATTGATTGCTTTCATGTATTTGCATATATAAACCTATCTAGCTTTGAGCATTATTAGCTTTATTATTTAATTTATACATGACTGGAGTGCAATTGAAAGTTATCATTGACTATTGACTATTTGTTAGTTTGCTTTTAGAACAGGTTATATTTATCTGTTTAATGAGGTTTATTATTTACACTTCTTTGAATTAATAATTTTTCTCTCTGAAGGCACATCGCAATATTTAGTGTCTATATAAACTTATGAGATCATAGATAAAGATGGATTTCAATTTTTATAATTAAAAGATTACCCTTGACAACAAATTGAGATTATTTATTGTTATTAATATTGATATTGTTCAAATATTTATTGAAAACACCAGTCACAGATTAGATTAGGCATAGAAGACTGGGTCAATCAAATTTTCTCTCTCTTACATTTTTTTCTGCTACAAATAAATTGTTCAAACACAAGATAGCTAAACCTAGAATGATCAGGAGTGTGGAAGCAGCAGTAACTGATCATTAGCTAATACCAAACCTTGAGAAGCCAAATCTCCATTTATCTAAAGCTATGGAAACCATCAAATTAATTATAAGATATTTTCTATGACATGCTAAAAGCCTTTGGTACATCTTTCCATTGTTAGATGTTCTGTGTGCTAGATGAGCACAAATATATTTCTATATATAGTCTGTTGCCAAATATTTTCTTATGAGATAAATAGTAATTATGCTCATTTTCCAAATTATCTCCAGATGACTCACAAAATATTATTTTCCAAGAAACAGTGAAAAACAATTATGAGCCCAAAGAAGACCAAGCAGAAATGAAGATAACATCATAGAAATTAAGATACAGAAAAATAAAATATATATAAAAAGTACATATAAGAGGAATCGACTCTGAAAAACATTAGTAATACATTATAATAATTAATTAAAGCCTTTATAAAAATATGTAAACAAACTGTAAATACTTTTATTATGTAAATTATTTAATTTTAGACATTTTTTATGCTATTTTCTTTTCTTTTTAATATTTTGTCATTTTATATTTTTTTTATTCACTCATGTATAATTAGTATAAGTATGTTGTGGAAGGGAACAAAATGAATGTTACCAGTTTTGTATTATTATCAAATATATTTTTAGAAAAAAACCCTCATTTTATACTAGACTTATATTAATTAGTCTTAAACATGTAAAATGCGCTAATACGCACGAACACACAAAGCTGAAGAGAAAGAAATATTAATGCTGATAGATACAAACTAAATATCTGTATCTACATATGTGGCTAAGCACTTTTGATGGCTAGGGTCATCATATTCATAGCTATCTTGTAAATAAATAAATTGATTAAGAGCGATGATGGCTATGAATATGAGGACCCTGGCTCTCGAAAGCGCTTAACCACATATGTAGATACAGATATTTAGTTTGTATCTATCTGCATTAATATTTCTTTCTCTTCAGCTTTGTGTGTTCATGTGTTTTAGTGCATTTTATATATTTTATACTTTAGAATAATTAGCCACAAAGTTTAGCCACAAAGTTTAAACTTTTTGCTCATTAATTAGTTTTATATCACATTTTAAGCTAACTGCCTAAAAATAATCAATTCACTAATTCAATATAAATTATAAATGGATATTTCATAAATCATCTGGAAAAATAGTTTTTGGATCACATTCCCTTTATCGTTAAAATAATGCATTAATTTATTTTAATGTTGGTATTTGAATATAAACTATTCTTAAGTACGAATCATCTCTTTCAAATGTTCATTTGACTAATTTCAGCCTAAATGGGAGGTCTTGATAATCAGGAAATATAACCATTGTGTTCTTCATTTAGTTATCTATTTGTATGATTATTTATTTCATTAGAAATTTGTTTGATTATCTCGTAAATCAAAGAAAAATGACATTAATATATATATTGCGAGAGTACCATATGAGCCTCACCTAAAACAATTTGTGTTTCTTTGTGAATTTAACTATGCCTATATCGAATCAACAGATATAAATAACTTACACCTATCTTAAGCTTTTCATGTATCAGCTATATATATATAGACTAGTTAGTATTAAAAGAATAATTCTAAAAATGAATAATTCTAGTTTATTTATACACACACATAAATAAAATGTTTCTAACTAATAGTATTTTTTTTTTGTTAATATAAAACTTGACATTTGACAAAGCCTTAAGTCAACATTGCATTTTTATCAGTTGAAACAAAGGAAATAAACGTTTAGGGTTCATTACAGATTGTATATTTTAAACAATAGAGTATGAGCATGATTATGTGATATGCTTACAGAAATTAATCCAGTATAAAAATGAACTAATATTGTTATAACAATAATCTTCTATTTAGTTATCAAGGCAAGAACTACCTCTGTAAATTTAAATGTGTTCGAATTTAGAACACATTTAAGAAAAAAAGAAGATTCATCCTTTTAAAACTGTATTCAAGTAATTAATTTACTTACTCTTAATATTCATAAATAAGCATTTATTTTATAACGTCTTGCGTGCGATTATAATTACGATAGAATGACAGCCTGTTAAGCTAATCATGTGGTTGTTCGAAGGTATTCATTTATTAATAACATTCTCACAGCATCTGCGCAATTAGCTTAACAGGCTGTCATTCTATCGTAATTACTCTTAATATTATAAAGAACTATAAAAAAGAATCAGTGTAATTAACAAGGTTATAAAAGTTATCAACGTCTTCGAAATGAGTTTACAAAATATATATTTAAGAAGACAAAAATTTATAAAGATGTTCTTTGGCTAGACAATTTATGCCAAGGATTTCTGCTGGTGTTTTAAACCTGAACATGTAAATTTATTCCTACTTAATCAATGCCTAAAATATAACCATCGTAATTCTCATTTAAAAAGCTGCCTTAATAATGGAGTATTATATTGAAGAAGATGTTAAATATTTTACTATGCAAATATTTAAAGAATAAATATCTGGATTGCCTCTTCGAAGGATGATCAATGAACTTTATGTTTCAACATTCATCGTCATTTTATTTTGTCTAAGAAGGGATATAAAAACAGTTATTCTTTCTCATCTTGGATTATTTCATTGTGTATTTTAATAACCCTTAAACTTTATTTCCTTTGTGAATAATTATATTTACTTAGAAAAATTACTTCGTATATTAAAGTGGAGAACTGATAAGATGAACACTTTATTTTTTTTATTTATTTAATAAAATTTAGATGTTGATATTTTGATATATACTCTGATGAAAATGACGGCTGACAAAGATAAAAGTTTTTAAATTATTTCAATTTGGAAGTAAGTTTTATTATATTCCAAATTGAATCTTACTTGACAATTAACATAATTTCTTTTTAAACATACATAACTAATATCAGAATACATTCTATTATTAATCTAGTATGAATGGATGTTATCTTATATAGGCATATAACACACACTGAATCATTTTAATGACCCAATAGGTAGATTTATAATGTATCATGTGTATTATTTATTATACACATGATTTTAAATGATATATAGGTAAATGATTATATTATGTTTTTTTTTCTGAATGTTAAATAGTTTATTATTGTATTTAAATATAAGCACAGATTATGATTCTAAATTTTAATATTTTTATTATTTATATGATAATATTTTTGTTTCTATTACGGATTAAAATGTGTTAAACTTGATTTTAAAATTAAACAGGTCTCGTTTGTTTATTTTATTTAGTCATTTTATAAAACCAATAATTATAAATATACATACTCATGCATATATATGTTGAATCAACTTAGTGATTTAATATTTATAAAAAAATTATATATAGCTTATATTAAATTTATTATTACTATGGGATATTTGTGGAAATACCTGAAGAGAGTCGATTGCAATTTCTACTCTGAGCTCGAATTACGAGAGTAACGAGGTTATTAATAGAGGAGTGGATTGGATTATATTTTAAATCACATCATCCATGGCATTCTATAAGAAGACTCAAAGTCTGAATATAGTTAGATGCGACTTCCTCGAGTCCTGAAAAGGATCATCCCGTTATAATATATATATATAGTCTATTTATAAACATCTCTAAACAATACTCATCCCATTACATGGGTATTATAACCCATACCATTTTAAAGATGCACAATATGATTGACCTGGTTAAAAACTATGTCCTGAGATGAGCTAAAAAAAGAGGCACATAAACTTGTTTGCATCTCAATTAAAACAATCAGTGAAAGATTTTTAAAAATTTATATATATAGAATTTTAGTTATGTTGTGTATCATTTGAATTATTTTATTTTTTTCTCTCCACATCTCAAATATATGTGGAAATAAAAAGAAATAGATGATCATGAAAATTTTAGAAGATGATTTTTTAAAAACTAATTGACTCAAGTAAATAATTCTCTAAGAGATAGAGATGATGATAATAATAATAATAGTAATAACAACAACAACAACAACAATAAAAACAACAACAACATATAAATATGTTGAAGTTGAGTCACTAGATTCAAACTAGATAAATGAATAAAATATAGGATAAAATATAGACAATTAGGGATAGGTTAGGTAGTAATAATTATAATAGGAGTAAGTAAAGGAGATAGAGCAACAAAGTTGTGGCAACATATGGATGTAGTAGTCATATGTGTTAGTAAAGAAATAATAATTAAGTAAGTGGTACTGGTCGTTATAACAAGTGCAAAAATAAAATTAAAAAAATAATTGAAAAAGGTGAATTTGTTTTTAAAAAAATTAAAAATCAAAAAAAGTAAAAATAAACTAAAAATATTAAATGGATAATGTCATGTTAATAGACATTTTAAATTTTTTTAAAGAAGATATGGTTAATAACCAAATCTGACTTCACCATAAATTATTTTAAAATGGATGAAATTGCCAAAGAAAGAAAAAAAGAAATGGTTAACAGGTTCATGTCATATTTGGCTAAGTTCATATTATTACAATATCTGCTCTTAAAATGAAACAATAAAATGATGATACACATTTTTATTTCTCATTATTAAAATTGTGTTTTGACTATGCTATACTGTTTGATCATTAGTGGCCATAAATATAAATTAAATCATAAATGGCTTTTTCTTTTAGAATGTCTGCATGTCTAACACAGTTCATGCTGAGTAACATCTATTATTCAAATTCTTAATTTTATAAAAGATTTATAGCTATATTTCTTGCTGTTGATACTATTGCTTCATCAACTCCAAATCACTTAACAATTATATGCACAACTATATCACTATTTGTCATATGCAAGTAATATCCTTCTCTTACAATTGAGAGTAAGCATTATAATACTTACACATACTTATAATTTAATGTGAAAATCTGAAATACATCAATAGGATTTAAACTATGTACCAGATCTCCTGCCATAGGTGTAGCTTCAAATAAAAAATTAATATTTAAAAACTCTCAACTGGTATACACATAGTACCAGGAAATCTCAACTGAGATACTACACCAGTGCTGTTTATAGTAAACTAACTTTCATGTATAGTTAAGATTCATTCTGAAGTTAGTCAGACATACACAGGATAGTGAGAGCATGGAAAGGACCTATCATTGAAATAAAGAGACTCAAAAAATTACAGGACAAATTATTATAACAACTAATAACAAAAGTATTTTAAATACATGAATATCATCATTGTACATCTATTTTACAAATATTCTTATTAATCGTTAATCAGAAGATAATCAGCTATTAACATGCACTGTTTAATCATGTTGAAGGCTGATTACTTTCTGATTAAGTATTACTAAATGTTTGATGAATTTAATAAATTAAAAGGTCTTAAGTGGCTTATGGAGAAAGTATATAATAATAGTATTAAATATTTAGATTTGATGATTTTAAGAAACAATAATATGATTGATTATAAATTGTTTGTTAAACCTATTGAAATGACAGGGTATATTTCATATTTATCTAAAGTGTCACATAATTATAAAATGACTGGTTTTAGATTTTTTTACATAGAAATAATATTTTGTGTAAATATTTGTGTATAATAGAAATGTTGGTGATGAAAAAATTGAGAGTAAGAAATAGATTTCTTTGCCTTTTTTATTATTATTATTATTATTATTATTATTATTATTATTATTATTATTATTATTATTATTATTATTATTATTATTATTATTATTATTATTATTATTATTATTATTATTATTATTATTATTATTATTATTATTATTATTATTATTATTATTATTATTATTATTATTATTATTATTATTATTATTATTATTATTATTATTATTATTATTATTATTATTATTATTATTATTATTATTATTAGTATAATAATAATAATAATAATAATAATAATAATAATAATAATAATAATAATAATAATAATAATAATAAGGACTG